>JAJIBD010009907.1:0-10000 GCA_021461705.1 Cryptotis parvus | reverse complement strand
TCAGTCGCATCATGCTGTATTTGACACTGGAGAAAAATTGTTCCTTGCAACATGCGACACAAGAGGCATTGGTGGCATTGGTGTCCCTGTCAACACGAACATGGTGGTCAACATTGATTCATTTGAATGCCTAACAAACCGGATTTGAAGATTACACTTGTAGAGATGTGGCCCACTGCCAGCAATTTCTATCTTCATTGTCTAAGCACCAACATCCACATACAAAGAAGATGAAATTGAGAAATTCTACATGGAACTGGAGGAGTTCTATAAAAATGATCACACCTTCTACAAGGTCATAGTAGGCGATTTTAATGCCAAGATAGGACCAGAGAAGATCGGCTGAAGAACTCCACATCGGGACCCATGGCCTAGAATGGAATGAAGAGGGAGAGAGACAATCTGAGTTCATCATGTCCAACAAGACCATTCATGGGAACTCACAGTTCCAGAAGGCTGAAGCGAAATGATGGACATAGGAATCTCCTGGTGGACAGTTCCACAATGAAATTGACCACATCATCTTCAATCGATGGTTTTGTCTGACCCGATGTTGCAGGTGATAGGGTCCAATGGAAATGTTACTGGCACCCACTCAAGCAAATAGATGAATAAGGGACACAAGTGATCAAGTGATCAAGTAATGAAAACTACAATTCTTTTTCCACAAAGGCTGTATTCATGCAGCCTGTATACGGTGAAGACAGTTGCCTGTAGCTAGAGTGAAATGTACCAAGGAAGAACTGCAGAATTAGGAAAATGGAGAAAGATGAATTAAAAGGAAAAAAGCACCCTGAGAAATCAGAGGAGACAGTAAATTTGTATTTACTAGATTGGATATATCCATCGCAAAGAATAAAATAGGGCACGAGGGTGCTTTGGTTAGAGCCTAAACCAATCAGCATATGATAGCTCTGGTAACAAAGACAACTCATCATTTTCTGAGTGAAAAACAAGCAATTTTTCTTTCCTTATTTGAAGGTCAGAGTCTTGTTATACAACCACACATAGATACTCCATAAGCTATCATTATTTTCTTTTTTAAAAATAGATGACAGAAAGGGCTGGAGCAGTAGGGTAATGGTAAGTGTTTGACTTGTACGCCACCAACCAGGGTTCAATCAGCATCCAATATGGTCCCCAAGCACTGCCAGTTGTAATCTCTGGAGTGCTGAGACAGGAGTAACCTCAGAGTATTGCCGGTGTGACCCAAAAAGCCAATAGTAATAAGGATAATAATTACTATAATAATTATCATCATGACTATTATAATTAATAAATCACAGGAAAGGATATTAAAGGCTTTAGGAAGTCATTAAATTAGTGATGGTGCATAAATCATGTGAATGAAGGAGAGCGATGCAGAAATAATATTTCTGTAAGTAATATTAGAGAGAAAAGTATTCAGAGATTCACAAAAGGATAAAAAACTGGTGGGGTAGTGGAAAAGTCCAGAGTAGTGTGGAGAGGGCCTGGAGATAAAGTAGAGTGGGCTGGGTGCTGGATTCGAAATGCACCTCCCTGGAGTTAGATCGCTAGTACCTATATGGCCCCCTGAGTACCTCTAGATCTTTGTGCAGAGCCAGAAGTAAGCCCTTATCAAAGTCAGGTCTGGTGCTAATACCGAAGCTAAACAAACAAAAACTCTCAAGATACCTGAAGCTTAAAGATGTTCAAGTCAGCAGTGGTCATTAGAAAAGCAGTGTAAGACATGGAGTTTTCTATGAGTTTTGTTATTGGATTTTATAGTTGAGTTAGAAGACAAGCTGGTCAAAGTACTTAGCCTTTAAATGTACTGGTTATATTAATTGCATTGCATTATGTGAGTAGATAAAAATATTACTTTCAGTTCTTTCTTTTTTAAGACATTGGGAATTACAGAGCTGTTCATAATAGAGTTGTTTCGGTATGAAATATTCCTCCAACACAACAACCCATGCCCCTTCCCTTCACCAGTTTCCCCAATTGTCTGCCTCCTCTTCCCCTTCATTTACTCACTTGGTAAGCATATATAACACATTTATTTCATATTACTTGCTCCAGTTAAACTTATAGAAATAGCAAATGGAGTCATCAAAAAATAGATCAACAGAGGTCCATTTATGGTGATTGGTTATGACATTGCTTTTTACTTATGTCAATGAATTAATTCAAAACATTTTACACAATATAGTACACTGCCTATTTATAGTTATATAACTAAGTTTTCAACTCTCATATCTAAATTATATTCCACTTAACTTTATTTTGTACTTGGATGATATTGAAGTATTCATCATATCTTCATATTGAATCTTCATATTGAATAATCTTATATTGAAGTATTCATCATATCTTCACTGTCATAAATGGGATTTCCCCCTCTTGGAAAACATATAATTATTATATGTAATTGAATCATAATTTGTACCCTTACAATAAAATATTGCCTTTAGACAGAACACACAAAGTATAGATTGCCTTTTCCTGACTTGGGCTTGACTATTAAACCCCATGCATTTTTATCTTGGGTCATATAAGATACAAAACACTTACAGGATCTAAAACATCTAGTATTCAGTGGTCTAATACTGGGACTGAGGCTATTATCTTCTACATAATATATGGAAGCTCAAAGAGAAGTAGCCATTTAAAATTTTTAATTTATATAATTAATTAAAAATCATGAGATACACAGTTACAAAGTGGCTTATGGTTGGGTTTCTATCATACTATGTTCCTACACTCATCCCTTCACCTGTGTCCGTTACCCACCACTAATGTCCGCAGTTTCCCTCCTTCCATCTCCCCAACCCCCAGTCTGCCTTTATGGCAGGCACCTCTCTCTCTCTCTCTCTCTCTCTCTCTCTCTCTCTCTCTCTCTCTCTTGCTCTTTTAGTGTTATGGTTTTGCGATACAAGAGTATAGGTAATGAACAGTAATGTACATCCCTTAACCTACTTTCAGCATTTGGTTGTTGTCCAGAGTGATCATTTCCAACTATCATTGTCATAGTGTTCTTCTTCTATCCTAACTGATGTCTCCTTCTGCTATGTGTGGCCAGCTTTCAAGCATGAACTATCCTTTGTTTCTACTCTCCTTGGGTAACAGTCTCATACTATGTTTTATATACCATATAAACATTTTATACCATAACATATATATGTTAAATGAGAGCTATTATTTGATGTCTGTCCATCTCATTCTGACCCATTTCACTCAGCATGACACTCCATGGAACACTATGCACTCACCAGAAAAATGAAGTTATGACATTTGCTTATAAATGGATGGACGTGGAGAGCATTTTCATAAACAGTACAAAACAGGTAGACTATGTGATACAAAATACTATTGATAGTGGATAAGGTTGTGTAATACTAAAAAAAATATTATATGATTTTTATGCTAGACATTTCTCCAAATTGCTTACACTAAACTTAGAAACACATATTTTTCCTTATTCATTAAAACAAACTCTTACCAGGAAAAGTAGACTCAACCACCAATATGTGGTATTGGTCAAAACTACATATTATTCTAATTATCTAGTTATCTGAAGGAAAACACCTCATAAGAAGTTCCAAACATTTTATTCATTAAATTTTATTATGGTGAAAGAACCTGGTGTCACAAAAGTGGATAGCTTAGGGGCCAGATAGTACAGTAGGTAGAGTACACACTTTGTGTGTGATTGATCTGGTTTAAATTCCAAGCCAAATATGATCCTCCAAACCCTGCTAGTTGTCCCTGAAGGAAGAGCTAGGATTAAATTCTGAACATTGCTGGGTATAGCCCAATAAAAGTAAACAAAATAAGCAAGCAAACAACAAAAAAAGTGAACATGCGAAACACCACACAACAGATAAAATTACAACAAAATAGTCTTCTTGACAAATAATTTTCTTTCTACTAGATTGCCTGTATATGTGGCTCCAAACTTCTTAGAGTAGTGAGATTTTTTAAATTAATGAGTCAATGAATTAATTTCAGTTTCAGTAATTGTATTCCAACATCCATCCCTCCCCCAGTTTCCATTTCCTAATACCATTATCCCAGTTTTCATCCCACTCTCCTCTATGACAAGTGCTTTTCTTTTCTCTCTCCCTCTCTTTCTCTACATATAGAGACTCCTCTATATGTAGAGACTCCTCTATATGATTTCTGAATACACGATGATATACAAAGTTATTCATAGTTGAGCTTCAGTGCATTACACTGTTCCAATACCAATCCTACCACCTGTGGAAACTTTCCACCAGCACTGTATCCAGGTCTTTCCTCTCCCAGCCTGCACCTTTGACATCACCTTTTTAAGATTGTGGTACTTTGGATCCATGCTTTCAGTTTTGCTGGTCCTGAGGTTCACATTTATAAACCACACCTCTACACCACCAATGTATCTGAGGACCTTGGCCCTTACCCTGTTATTTCCTGTCTGTCTCAAATTACTTCCATCCCTAAACAACGAAAGCATCCAAGATCTTGACCCCTGTAATTCTAAAAGAACTAGTTTATGTGCCATTGTGTGAAGGGTTTATTAATACCCAGAATTCAAAGCTCCAATTCCAGAGTTTCTGATTAAATTGTTGGTAGTGGATCTTTACAATGTATGTTTCTTAAAATTTTCCCAAGTGATGAAGCTTCTGTTCTGGAAATAGACAGAAATATTAGGAGTGAAATCTTAGAGTTTAATTATTAACTTGTGTGACTGCAGTGCCAGCTGTGTCGGCGGGTGGCAGACAGAGACAGGCTTGTCTACTCCCAAGGCTCTGCCCTGTGGATCCTGGATGGTTGATGGTCTGACATAGAAAAAGACTGGGCCCCCTGGGATGAACCCAGAGCCATGACAGAGCCTGGCATGCTATCCGTGGTGTATTTATGCCAAAAACATAAAAATAATGGACCTTATTCCCAATGAATGGAGATGTTACTGGTGCCCACTCGAGCAAATTGATGAACAACAGGAAGACAAGTGACAAGACAAGTGACTGTCTGTGAGATTTGGGAGCTTGTAAGAATGTGTGGGTCTATTTATGTCGCTCTCTATTTGCTTTTTAACCCCTGACCAGGCTGTGACCCATGAGGCTGATCTGCATCAATAAACTTAGACATGGATTTCAATTGAATTCAGACAATGAATAGAACAAGCAAATAATGAGAGGAAGAAAAGAAAAAAATTGGTATTGTGTGTGCCCAAGCCATTGGGATTTCTGTCAGTCAACTGTATCCAAGTTCTATATCCTGGCCAACCTCTCTCTCTCTCTCTCTCTCTCTCTCTCTCTCTCTCCCTCTCTCTCTCTCTCTCTCTCTCTGTGTATTGTTCTCATTTTAACATTCTTCCTTCCTGCTGTGCTTAAAGAGTTCAGTAACTTCCTTGCTATCAGCCCTGAGAGTAGCACTATCCTTTATGGCATCTTATATCTAGCCTTCACTTTTCTAATGACATTATTAAACTCTCAAGTTACTCGATTTGAGCATATCATTTATTTCCTGCAGGGAACATGAGTGATATGAGGGCTGGAACAAGCATCCATAAAACACTTGATTAAAAATAATGCACCTCATCTGCTTTATTCTTTTTTTATCAGGCTGCCACTTGGGCTAGATAAAGGGGCACACTCTCTTCCAAGAAAATAAGTAATTTTTAGTGAATATTAAAGTATTTTCCTCACTTTGAAACTTTTTCTATGACCTTAAATAAACTAATATGCATGAAAAACAGTTCATAATTATTTGAACTTGAAAAATGGATCTGTATACATATAAAAAAGATAATTTTTATAATTGTCTATGTATCAGAGATATACAAAGAAAAAATTGAAGGAAAAACATTTTGTTCATAACTTTGAAAATAGATATACTCTCATGTAAAATATCATTAAAATTATTGTATCACTAATATAATATTACAGACTAATGCTATATGATCTATTTTTATAGTTTTAATGTAGCCTTGCATGCTGAATTATATACAAGTGCACACATATAAATTTATTATCATTCAGTAAATCAAGGGAAATAATTTTATTCTAGCATCAGTGTGTCTGAGAGACAGACATGGGGCAGAGCTGCTACTGGCTCTCACTGTGCCCAGCCACTCATGAGGTGCCCGTGAGGGATGGCAGGTTCTAGCCCTGGCTCGCCACCCCAGCAGAGCCTCACAACAAGCCAGACGACCCCACTCCATGAGGACTTCCATTTTCCACATCCGGACTTCTTCCCTTGTCAGAACTCCACCAAGCAGACCAGCCTATCACAGCCCGACTCATCGAGATGCACCCTACAGCAGTCTTTTTTTAATCCTGCCCAAAGCCTCACAACAAGCCAGACAACCCCCGACTCCAGGAGGGCCTCCATTTTCCACATCCAGACTTCCCCTCTCCCTCAGAACTCCACCCTGCAGACAAGCTATTACAGCCCGGCCTGCGGGCGGCCTATGCTGCTGTGCGGTTCATCAATAAATTCTGGATTTTGAGATGACTACAAGAGTATGCTACCCTGCACGGCAGAGCCTGGCAAGCTACCCTGTGTCGTATTTGATATGCCAGATACCAGTAACAATTATAGACCTCATCCCCATGACCTGATGGAATGGTTTGAGGCTCTTTATGTTCCTGGAGCAAGCAGGTGCCCTTGGGCTCTACTTGCATGAGACAGGTCATATGGAGATGTTACTGGTGCCCGCTCGAGCAAATCGGTGATGAATGGGAAGACAGTGATACTGTGATGAGTGTGTCTATCTTATATTGTGATTGGCTTATAATTTAAATGATCAACCAAAGTAGTGTTAGAATAAGGCATTCAGGTTTGTAAAGTTGAAAACTATTTTATAAATAAAATAGCTATTTCAAAGTCATTTTTGGATACTAACAAGTAGAAGTCATTGCTTGAACTATTGAATCAGCCTGAATGGATGAATGTGTAAGCTAGTGCCTGAACTAATAAATTAACATCTCCAATGGTGTATAAATGATAATGAAGAGAAACCACGATGTTTTGGAGAATAGAAATAAGGATTGATAAAACACCTCCCACATATGACTAAAACCCTGTTAGTGAGTCTCCCCAACTTCAAAAAATCACAATAAACTTCATAGAGTAGATTTAATACTGAGAATAATGAAAGAAAAACCAAAATATGATCCATTTATTTGTTCACTGAATAGTGTGACTCCTGCCATAGTTTGAAGCATTATTAAAATCTGGAAGTTTATGCCTTTCTTTCTTCCAATATATGCTTTCTTAGTGGAGGTGCTTAGGAGATCAGGGGCCCCACCTATTATTCATAAACTGGTGAATGCAGAAACCCAAGGATGCAATGCTGCTTGTTCCTGCTGTGCCCACTGGTCACCCCAGTAGTGCTGGTGGCTTCCAGATAAGGCCATACACAAGGTTCTGTGAGCTCCAGGGTTACATCATAGGTGCTTAGTGGATCATGTGATGCCAATCATGAAACCCAGGTTAGGCACATGAGGTTCACACTAGTAGGTTCACACTACTGTCGAATCTTGTATCTCTCTACCAAGAGCTTCATCGCTTAAAAATTAGCACCCTAATAGTAAAGAAAGTAGTAGTATCTAATCGTTCTAGTGTATTTAATTGTTCATCACAGTAATAGTAACATATAGCTGTAATAAATGACTTTAAATAAAATAAAGACAACTAAACATTAAAAATGTTAGATGACAGTTGTCATAACTCAGCGATAATACCAAATTTCTTTTGCATAGTAAAAGTTCTTTTGAATTTCCTTTTTATATTACTTCATTTCTTCCTCACAACAGTCCTACGAGATTACTATTACATCTAATTCTCTGCCAAAAGAACATGAAACTCAGAAGAGCTAATTAACTAGCCCCAGAGTGCTAAGGTAGTGAAGTGTGGGATTAGGTATCAAAATTTTAAATTCTAACAACCATTCTTACACCACAAGGGATGTCTCCCTACAAGCTTAGATTTCTGTCAGAAATATTTGAGGTGATAAAAGGAGGAAGCAGTCTTGGATTTATAAAATCCAGACAGAAAAGATGACACTAAATATATAAAACATACCCTCATCCTCAACAGTATTTTATTTCTCTGTAGTTTTTTGATGTTATCTCATAAATGAGATGTTACTTACATTAAATATTTTGATAAATGGTAGAACAAAATGTCTTCCTCATTTAAATTTCTTCTATGAAACTTTACTATGTAATGATTTCTAAAAACTGCTTTTAGATGTCCATAAACAGGTTGTTATTTTTGATTAGAATATAATTTTAAAATCTATTACACTCTCTTGGGTGAGTCTAACTAAAGTGGTGGGTTCTATCTGCTAGTTGGTGGTGCTCACAACTTTACCCTTGAGTTTATCATCTCACTCAGGCTCTAACTGGGGACTCATCACCTCCCCTCAGGAATTTAGACATACTTCAGTCTCAGTGTTTGAAAATTAGCATTTTAGACTGTTTCTCACTGCATAAATTCTACACAATTGGCAACTATCCCTCATTCGTTTATTCATTATGAGTTCATTTCCATAAACAGGAAACGGGAGATTCATTATTGATAGCTACCACACTGTCCTCAATTAATAATTTAATCCTATTTTCATAGCCTCTTCTCATCTTATTCACACATCCAACATACTTAACCCATCAGCATTTCCTAAGCAAATATCTCAAATATCTAATGTTTATAATCAGAGTATTTTTTATGCTGTATTCAGAGTGATCTGTTACATACACCTAATAGAGCTGTCAACTATTCACAGTTTCAGTTGTAATCAGAAACATGTAAGGGAGGGTTCCTATGAAGCCACCATATTTCTCATACCTGTGTTTACTGTAACTTTGGCTTCAAACATCTAGATGTCTTATAGTTAACTCTTCATTCAACAAAAATCAAAAACAAAACTAATATATCCCCATTGAAGCATTTATTTTCTCTTTTCTGATAACTTATCATCACATTAAGTTCTGTGCACGGGAGGATGAGCCACCGCTCACACATCAGGGGTTTATTCCAGGTTCTTTGCTTAGGGATCCCTCCTGGTGTTGCTTGTTTAACCATATATGGCACTGGGGATTGAATCAGGGTACGCTCCTAAACCCTGGTACTATCATTCTAGATCCAAACAACTTGTGTTAATATTGAACAAAATAAGAGAATTATTTATGAGTTGATGAGGTGTTTTAGTAAGAGTAAAAAGCGTTTGGAAGATGTTATCAAGTGATAGAGAATGTGTGTGACATGTGTTTGCTCCCAGCACTGCACAGCTTCCCGGAGCCTCATGCCACGTCTGTGCACTGAACAGTCAGGCTGCACTGCTGGCTGAGGACGATCCAAATTCGAGTGCTCTATTATAATCAAGGTAAGACTCTAAAGAGCAAAGAAAAGCCTATTTAGGAATGATAAAATCATAGTATTTGAGGAATTAGTATGCTACCCGCACGGAAGAGCCAGACAATCTACCCGTGTCATATTTGATATGCCAGATACCAGTAACAATTTTAGACCTCATTCCCATGACCTGATGGAATGGTTTGAGGCTCTTTGTATTCCTGGAGCAAGGGTGCCCTTGGGCTCTACTTGCATGAGATAGGTCATATGGAGATGTTACTGGTGCCCGTTAGAGCAAATCGATGATGAGAACGGGAAGACAGTGACAGTGACAGTGACAGTGAGGAATTAGACATAGCATTGAGGTCATATTTTCTGGTTGCTTTCTTGTTCTTTTAATGCCCCTAGTCAAAATTGAAAAAAAAATCACTAAACAGAAATGTTAATGGATACAGATATAAAATCTCTTAAAGATATTCTAACTATTTTGAATAAAATACATACAAAAAGGTGTTTAGAAAGACAGAAAATATTTTTGAAAACAATGGTGCTATACTGGACTGGGGAAGCATGAGGCAGGATTCCATATCACTCCACACTAGCAAAACCTTTAAGTAAGAGTAAACACAATTTGTCAATGTCTACTAAGATATAATCAACAGAGCTATGCAAGATCTATTCCAGGGATATAAAA
>JAJIBD010009906.1:0-83082 GCA_021461705.1 Cryptotis parvus | reverse complement strand
GGAGGAAATAGAAAAGATGATTTGGAGATTTGGCTCTTCATGAGAAAATCACATTTGTACATGCCTCACTCGTGACCATACTTGTTAACTCTACTTGCCCTACCTGATCGTGGGACAATGTCATCCCCTAGAGACAGTAGCTTTAGCCCTGCCTGTTCACAGCTGCTTTCTAGTCGTCTCTATCAAGAGGACTGAGTCCATGTTACAGAATATAAACTGTCATGTGGAACCACTAGTCAAATGCCTAGTTTTTCGAGTCACATCTCTCCTCTAATGCTAACATCCAGTTTACTGGTGAAGCTCTGTGCCAAGCATTGTATACCCCTGTGCAATTTATAACCTTCTAGAAACCTCCACCTGTTGCCCGTTGCTGCTCCCCTCCATCACAGTTGTGAAGGATTGTTCACCGGCATCATTTTCTCTCTTGTCACTCTCTCCTCCACCTAGTCACTCATCCATAGCTCCAGCTCAGGTCGCCAGTGATTACTGTGTGTTGAATGCAATGAATGACAGCCATTGACCTTCTGTTTTTCCACTTATTCTCCAAATGCCTCTTTCATCAATTATTTTTCTTTCACTTCTATGGCCCATTTTTTTAAAAGTTATTTTATTGAATCACTGTGCAATAGTTGGAAAGCTGTTCATGACCGAGTTTCAGTCAGACAATGTTCCAACACCCACCCCTCCACCAGTGCACATTTCCCGACACCAATGTGACCCTTTACCCTCCTGCCACACCCCTATCCCCCCACCCCCACAGCCTGTCTCTATGGCAAGCACTTTCCTTATTTCTCCCTCTCTCTACCTCCCCTTGTTTTTCAGACTGGTTTCAACTTATTTCATTATTTTTAGACCGATTTCAACTCCACACCCCTTGGCCTTTTCCAGGTTCAGTCCTTGGAGTTACGGACCATCAAACCTGGATCCTGCCCATGAGGTAAGTGCTTTCCTTCTAGACTATCTCTCTGGCTCCAGGTTCATCTTCACCCAATAATCAAGTCTGGGATTTCCTTACGTCTGATGCCCAGACCCTCTTCTCTCCTTAGATTGTACTTGATTTCAGGGGCAACTGATTCAGCAGTATACTTTTGACACTGTCTCTGTTATTTCCCCTGACATCCCATATTCCTAATTCAACTCACATAGCTGACTGCTCATTGAATATCTCAACTTAAGGATACCCAAGGCCTAGAGTCACTCCCAGGGCTGAATACTCCTTTGAGATTCCCTTCACCTAGGGAATGGCACCATCGGCCATTCAATAGCTCTACCCAGAAACGTGGATATCTTTCATGACAAACTCCTCTGTTCAACTTCCAGCACCCAACCCCATCTAATCTTCTGTTAAGTCCTGTCAGTTTCATCTCAGATGTAGCTCTCAAGTCTGTGCATGTCTAACTCCCCTATTCCCACCCATTCTTAGCAGCTATTCACAATAGCCAGAATCTGGAAACAACCCACGTGTCCAAGAACAGACAACTGGATAAAGAAACTATGATAGGGGCCAGAGCAATATCCATGGGTAACGCGCGTTTGCCTAGCATGTGGCTGATCCGGGTTCGATCACCAGTATCCCATATGGTCCCCGAAGCACTGCCAGGAGTAATTCCTGAGTGCAGAGCCAGGAATAACCCCTGAGCATCGCTGGGTGTGACCCAAAATGCAAAAAAAAAAAAGGGAAAAGAAAAAAAGAAAAAAAAAGAAACTTATGATATATCTACATCATTATCTACCATCATATCTCAATTAGACGCAAATACTGGCCTCCTAGCTGGTGCATCTAAATTCATTTTACTACCTCCCTTCAAATCTATTTTATTTTATTTTTCAACCACACCCAGCAGTGCTCAGGACTTACTTATGGCTCTGAACTGAACTCAGATCACTCCTGGCAGGGTCCAGGGACCACATGGTCTGCCAGATGGATCAAATCCAGATTGGCAGCATGCAGAGCGAATGCCCTACTCACTGTACTATTGCTCTGGCCCCTCAAATCTATTTTAAATCAGTGTTCTCATAAAAGCAAATATGATAATAGCTGCCCTGTTTAAGCCTTCAATGGCCTCCCCACTGACTGAAAGATAAAATAAATCTCTGCCACAAGGCAGAGGTTCTGCTCTTCCCATCTTTGCTTGGTCCCTGACTCTCTCATTCTCTTCCTTCCAGCCTCACTGAACTCTTTCCTTATCTGTCACTATGGACTCTTCCACATCTTGAGGCCCTCTTGTCCTTATTGATTAGTGCTCAATGCATCACCTTACCAGAAAAACCTTTAAAATTTCTTGCCAACTAGGAATCCCTGATTTTGTTCCATAATTCTTTTTTTGTTGTTTTTGTTTTGTTTGTTTGTATGGGGGAGGGGGGGGTGGATTGGACCACCTCAATGATGCTCAATGTTACTCCTGGCTCTGCACTTAGGAATTACTCTTGGTGGTGCTTAGGAAGCCATATGGGATGCCAGGGATCAAACCTGGGTCTGCTGCTTGCAAGGCCCTACCAGCTGTACTATTGCTCTAGCCCCACTGTGACACTTTTATATGTGCAGTGATTATTCAGTATTAGGTGTGTTCTCCACTAGACTACTACTTCCACTTTTTTTTTTTTTTGCTTTTTTGGGTCACACCCGGCAATGCTCAGGGGTTTCTCCTGGCTCTGCACTCAGGAGTTACTCCTGGCGGTGCTCGGGGGACCATATGGGATGCTGGGGGCTCGAACCCGGGTTGGCATGGGTCAGCCGCATGCAAGGCAAATGCCCTGGGCTATCGCTCCGGCCCCAAGATTTTTTCTTATAATTTTATCCCAATGCCTAGTTCGGTACCCAGCTAGCAATGAATACTCAGCTAATGCTTGTATGATAACAGTAAGTCTATTTAGGGGGTAGAAGTTTTGGGAGGGCCACAGCTGTTGGTATTCAGGGGCTCCCCCTAGCTCAGTAGTAGGAGTGACAGCTGACAATGTTCCTGACAATGTTCCTGGGACCCTAAGGTAATGGGAATCAAACCTAGCTCTCCCACATGCAAAGCATTGAGACATCGCCCCAGCTCTGGATACTATTTTTAAGGTTGGATATTATTATTAACTTCTCATTACATAACAAAGAAATTGAGGCCTAGACCAGTTAAGTAATGAGTCTAGCTAGAAGTGCTGAGACAAAAATGAAACTTGTTCTTCCCATCTCAGAGCCTGGGGACTTCAGAGACACTCCTCTCCAACACTGACAACGAACCAACAAAGCAGAGGCATTCTACGAACATAAATTCCCTACAGCCACATCTGCATAATCCTGAAAATTAAAAGCAGAATCCTGAAAATCTGAAAAGAATCCTAGCATCCTGGAGCAGAATAAGATTTAGAAATCCCTGGTAAAAAGAATCTATTTCTCCAAAGTCACATCAGAAGGTGATTGTGGGATTTATGGTTAGAACTTTTACTGCTTCCAAAATCAGTGCTTTATACCCTGGATTCTATATGCAAGGCTTCTTCTTTTTCCAGGGCCTGAGCTTAGAGGTCAAGGTCTAAAGCTCAAGTTGCTATGAGTAGAGGACTCCACTTTTTTTTTTACAATGATCTAACAGACGGGGGAGAGGGAGCACAAAGCAAAAGAGCCCTTGATTCATCTAGTCTCGATTTCTAGGGTAACAGTGCTCAGTGCTGCCCCTGAGGAGGGCTCACTAAACAGCTGCTCTAGAAGTAATTAGAGCGTGACTACTTCAGATTTGAACACAATAACTTGCTCTGCCCCAGGCTTTATGCACAATCCATTAGCTGCATTATCTGGTGTCATTTACATAACTCCATAAGGAAGGATCGCAATTAAAGACTTAGAGGTTTACAGAGATTGGGCCATTTACTCAAATGCATAGTTTCTGAAAGGATGTTGAATTCAAGACGCTCTCAGACTGAAGAGATGGGGCAGGGGTTCAGGTGCTGGCCTTGCGTGCAATCTCTCAGTTTCATCCCTGGCAGCACGTGGTTGGTCCCTTGAGAACCACCAGGAATGACTCCCAGCTTAAAGCCAGGTGTAGACCATTGAGCATGACTGGGTATAGCCCAAATGCCCCTAAAGGTTAAGATCAGGAACTTAACCACTACACTCAGCTCTTTGAGAAAGAAACAGCTCAGGGATGTCGCACAGTGGTAGAGAACTTGCCTTGCATTCAGAAGGCCTTGACATCAATTCCTCCATGGTAACTGTGATCCTATGACACTGATGTTTACATTCCCTGGTGTGACAACAAAGTGTATGCTATCCAACACACCACAACTGAGTTCATGTGAATAATGCAGCAAAGGTACACAACCCGACCTCCACGAGCACCACAATTAAAGTACACTAGTGCTAAAAACAGGGGTGTGAAATCACCACAGCAACAACAATGGGAAGGGAAAAACAGTGAAGAACAAAACTTGGTGCTAAAAAGGCAACTGATCTAAGGTACAAGTAGGGAAAATGTAGGCCAACCCCTCCATGACATTTAAACTAAAGACATCTTCAAGAATAAAATACCACTGACCAAGCGAGTAGAGCAAAGATAAACAAATGGGAATACATTTAACTAGGAAGCTTCTGTACCTCAAAAGAATTGGTGACCAAGAGATAGCACAGACTGGGAAAAATTATTTACCCAATACCATCTGTTTGGGGATAATAGCAAAGATATATAAGGCACTGGTAGAACTTTACAAGAAAAAATAAAATTCCATCTAAAAAAAATGGGGAGAAAAAAGGAACAGAAACTTCCTCAAAGAAGAAATTCAAATGGCCAAAAGGCATATGAAAAAATGATCTATATCACTAATCTCAGGGAGATGCAAATCAAAATAGCAAAGAGATATCATCTCACATCACATAGACTGGCAGATATCCAAAAGAACAAGAACAACCAGTGCTGGCATGGATGCAGGGAGGGTTCTCATTCATTGCTGGTGGGAATGCCGACTGGTCCAGCCTTTTGGAAAACAATATGAACATTTCTCAGAAACCTAGAAATTGAGCTCCCATTTAATTCAGCAATACCATTTCTGGCAATATACCTCGGGGGCTCCCAAAACACACAGCAGAAACACCATCTGCACTTGTATGTTCATCGCAGCACTATTCACAATAGCCAGAATCTGGAAACAACCCGAGTGTTCAAGAACAGACAACTGGATAAAGAAACTATAATATATCTGCACAATAGACTACACTATGCAGCTGTTAGGGAAACTGAAGTCATGAAATTTGCTTATAAATGGATGGACAGGGAGAGTATAGTGCTGAGTGAAATATAAGTCAGAGGAGGAAGACAGATATAGAATGACTGCACTCAAAAAAAAAAAAAGGGGCTGGAGGCGATAGCCCAGCGGGTAGGGCATTTGCCTTGCACGCGGCCGGCCTGTGCCTGCCTGGGTTCGATCCCCGGCATATCATATGGTCCCCCGAGCACCGCCAGGAGTAACTCCTGAGTGCAGAGCCAGGAGAAACCCCTGAGCATCGCCGGGTGTGACCCAAAAAAGAAAAAAAGAAAAAAAAAATAGGAAACCCGAGCGATAGTCCAGCGGGTAGGACGTTTGCTTTGCATGCAGCCAACCAGGGTTTGATCCCCGCATCCCATATGGTCCCCAGGCAGTGCCAGGAGTGATTCCTGAGCGCAGAGCCAGAGCATCACTTGGTGTGACCCAAAAAAAGAAAAAAAATTGGGGCTGGAGCAATAGCAGAGCAAGGGACGGCATTTGCCTTGCATGTGGCTGACCCGGGTTCAATTCTCAGCATCCCATATGGTCCCCCAAGCACCATCAGGAGTAATACCTGAGTGCAGAGCCAGGAGTAACCCGTGAGCATTGCTGGCTGTGATGCAAAAAAGAAAATAAGAAAGGAAAATACTGTATATAGAACTTAAAGAGCCAGAGAGATAGTACAGTGAGGAGGGTGCTTGCTTTGAATGTTGTCTGACCAGGGCTTGATCCCCAGCACCATATGTGATCACTCAATCCCTCTAGGAGTGATCTCTGCACCACAATTTATTTTCTGATCCAAAAATCAGAAAACAAATGATGTCTGGAATGATAAGAGTAGGTAGGAACATTACTGGTGCCCACTCGAGCAAATCGATGATGAACGGGAAGACAGTGATACAGTGAGACAGTGAACATTGTGACTTATTAGGGTTTGATTTCTGGCACCATTTGGGGTCCCCTGGGCACCACCAACAGTAATCTCTGACTGCAGAGCCAGGAGTAAGCACTGAGCACCACCAGGTATGCCCCCAATAGAAAGAACTTGGCAGATAGTAGACAATCAAAAGGACTGATAGCTATTACAGTGTATTCATAACCAATGTTCTCATCACCGTCATTCTACCTATATTCAAGCTTAGTATGACAGGACATGAGAGGGCCCAGAATAAAGGGGCAGTCAGGACTGAGTGGAATAAAAGTCTTTGTAGTTCTTCAACTGTGTGCCATGCATGAGGTTCCCAGGGCCCCCACCTCCATTTCAAGAAATAGTTCCTCCTTATCCTGAGGTGAACATTATATTTTTTAATCTTTGGAGACTGAGAAATTAGGTTTTCTCAACCTCCTAGATGGTTCAAGCTGGTTTGGTTTTTGTTCACTTTTGTTTTTGTTCTTTATTTTATCTATTTTTAATTAAAATTTTTATTTATGCACTTGCTTTTTGGGTCACACCCGACAATGCTCAGGGGTTACTTCTGGCTCTGCACTCAGGAATTATTCCTGGCGGTGCCCAGAGGACCATATGGGATGCCGGGATCGAACCCAGGTCTGCAGCATTCAAGGCAAATGCCCTCCCCACTGTACTAATGCTCCGGCCCCTGTTCTTCATTTTAATTCCTCATTTATCCCCAGTTAGGAAATTATTAAGCTTGGAAAGTTTGAGCAACCAATGGGATTCTACAGGTCATTGTAATTCAAGGTGGAATCCAAGATCCAGAGACTCTGTGGTGCCACAATTTCTTAACAAAAATGCCGAAACCTCAAACATTCAAAGATCAAACAATTTTTCATCAGTCTAAGACAAACACAGTTGAAGACCTTGAAATGCCATGATCATCCTGCAGAGAGCTAGTCAGACTATTCTTTTTTTTCCAGAGAACACTGTAGGGCTTGATTATGTGGTGCTCCTCTGGACCTCACAGGTTTTGCATAACAGACTGTTGATATTTCCTGTTAGGACCAGGGAAGTTCTGAATTCTGAAATACAACTGGCTCCAGGAATTTCAGATACTGGAATCTGGGCCTGTGCTTCCAGACAGGCTCTTTGGTCTTTCATGTGATAGCCCGGCTACTCCCTGTTATTCATCAGCTTGGTCAAAATCGAAGGCCTCAGCCCCTTACAGGGACCTTAGCACCATGGACAGCAACCGCTCCTCTCCATCCACCTCCGAGACGCACCTTGGAAAGAGGAGCAGTTTGCCTGAGAGATGCAGTCATTGTTTTCTAAGAGTAAAACACAAGGAATTTGTGTGGTATGAGGAATTAAATGTGTTTCTTATCTTTCTCCTCCAGCTGGTTCCAAGGCCCTTTTTGACATTATTAAAAGCCTGGCAGGTGCTTGGAATGTTTGTTTCCATCAAATGCACTTGCCTTTCTAATCTGCAAAGACTTGGGACATATTTTCTTTCCTGAGTGCTGGGTGTTGTCTAGATACTGGATTATCACAGACTTGCCTGCAAAGCAACCTGGTCACTAAGCAGAGACCTGGCAGAAAGTGGACAGGAAGTTCCCAATGGACTCCTGCCAACGCCAGTGACTCTCACAAAAAGGAAGGTGAAGTAAGATGTAAATTCCCTCTGTAGCTCATGCTGAGATTCTCATTAGATCCTGAAGAAGAAAAGAGGGACCACAGAGAGGGAATTTCTAAGCGAAGTCATATCCAGCCTCAGAAGCAATGAGTCTGTTCTCTCTGGAAAACAAAGCCTCCACTGGTGAGCACAGATCCACATTATGTTAGAGCTGCAAGGGACCTTCGAGCTTATACACTGGTGGCAGTATATAGGAATGGCTGCTTTTCTTTAGTCAACACTTATCTATTAAGTGCCTCCTTATATCAGACATCAAATAGTCATCAGGGATGGAACATACCGACCCCTGATCCTCCCAGACACTTGGTCAAAAGGCCAAGCAAGAGAAATAAGGGTTTGGGCGGGAAAAAAAAAAAAAGTACAACAAATTTCAGGAAGAAAGATATTACAGTAGATAATGCACTTGTCTTACACAAGCCAGACCTGGGCTCAATGCCCAGCTCCCATACAGTCCCCTGGCCACCCATATGGTCCCCCAACCCTTCCAGGGGTGATTCCTGAGTGCAGAGCCAGGAGTATGGCCTGAGCACCATTGGTGTGATACCCTGACAAAAAATAAATAAATAAAAGGACAATGAACTGAGAGATGTGGTGATAGGAAAATATAGAATATTACAGGAAGCCCAAGAGGGGAATCCAACCCTCTTGGAGGCTAATGATTCTGGGAAAAGTGCCTAAGAAGGAAACACCTGAGCTGAGCTATGAGGAAGGTGCCAGTGGGTGCAGTAGGGAACTTCAAGGAAGCAGAACAGCACACACATTTCAGTAAGAGAGCTCCCATTACAGGTGCACATTGTACCACTGCTAAAATAGTCCCTCCCCTGGCCTCTCCTCTTTGTTGCTGGGTCATACACTCTTGGCTATGGTGCTCACACACTTGGTTATGGTGCTCCCTGGGGGTCACACCTGACTATATGTCAGAGATCACACACTCCACTGTGACACTGGAGCTCCTAGAGAACAGAGCCCCAAAGTTTTTGCTTGTGCATGTGAGTGGCACCAAGAATCAAACTCTTATTTTTTTGGGGGGGGTTTCTGGGGTCACATCCTGTTATGCTAAGGGGTTACTCCTGGCTTTGCACACAGGACTTATATTCTGGCGGTGCTCAGAGGACCATATGGGATGCTGGAAATCGAACTCAGGTCAGCTGTGCGCAAGGCAAATGCCCTACCTGCTGTACTATCACTCTGGCCCAAGAATCAAACTCGACCTCACAGTTCTGAGCTCTCCCCTGTATCCCCTCCAACACATATACTAAAATAACTCTGTCACTGATGACAGGGACAATAACTTATTTCCCCACATCTTCCTAGACCATGTAGCTCCCGGGATTGCATACATCCTCTGTCCATTGTTATCAGTGACAATGGGTTTTAAGGCTCACACCAGGACAGTTGCCAAGCAGCTGGGTTTACAGTCGGAAGCAGAATGCTACAGCAGAAACTTGAGCTCTCTCACTTTCTGTCTCAAATACTTACTGGCTAATCCAGGAGGTCCAAGGGTTTCAGCAAAACAAAAATGAAACTGCTTCTGACATCCCATGACTGACAGGTCCTCAAGAAATTGTGACCTAGCTCTCATGCCCTTCAGCAGATTCCGCTTGAGCCTCAGCTTGAACCTAACTGAACTAACCCATTGATAACGAGAAAATTACAAGGCCTCTCTAAATCGCCCCCTTTTCTACCCAGAAAAATAAAACTTAGGCGGGGGGGTGGGGGGGGGGTGCAGAGATTTTTTTTTTTTTGGCACGTCTGGGGTGCCCAGGGCTGGGTGCGGGGGCGCGGAATGCAGAGATTCAGTATAACAGGCAGCGCACTTACCTTGCATGAGGCTGACCTGGGTTCAACCCCCAGAACACAATGTAGGCCTTTGATCACTAACAGGAGTAATTCCTGAGCATAGAACCAGGAGTAAGTTCCAGTAACTGCTGGGTATAGCTCCAAAGCACACAAGCAAAAAAGATTAAAAAATAGGACTTGGGTCTAGAGAGCTGGTGTTGTGTTCTTGCAAATGTGGCTCTTGTCTTGCATTCAGGTGGCCAGGGTTCAGTCTCCACCACCACTATATAGCTCCCCTGATGGCTCCATCAGCTGGAGCACAGAGCCAGAGTAAGCCACAGACCAAACCAGGTGTGACCTATAACCAAAATAATAATAATAATAATAATAATAAATAAATAAATACTATTACACAAACCATGGTTCAAGCTCCTGTTTGCTGGACTGGGAATGAGAACACCCAGGTTTCCTGCCAGCCGACTGCTGCTGTGGCCAACTCTTCTCCTGCCCTCATTTCTTTTCCCGTGGTAGCTCTACAGATGATCTCACCGATCTCACATTGTTCCGTGACTTTTTAGTGCCTGGATTTAAAAAACTAGAAGCCTTAGACAGCCTTTGCAAGCTGTGCTGTGGGCCCACCGGGTGTTTACTCCATGTTGATGTCACAAGTCAAGTCCGTGGTACCAAGCACCCAGTGCTTGCTGGATAAACTGCAGCAGACACAAGTCTAACTGTCCTTGGCAAATTGCAGTGACTAAAATCCAAAGAGATTCTTCATGGCTGGGCCTTGAGGACTGGGGACTAGCCAGACAACTGGGAGAGAGATTCAAGTTGCAAATCCAGGGCAGTCAGCACAGTGAATGTGGAGAGTGATCTCTGCAGCATTGCAGAGTAGGAGACTTGGCGGGCGGGAAGAATTCAGTCTCTTACCGTCTGCTGTGGTCTCTGCCTCTTGCTCCCTTGACACCCCCCTTCTCTGCATACTCTTTTGAGGGCTCCAGCTTTCGCTCATCACTTCCTCTCCCCTCAACTCTCTCCCCACCTCCTCCTCCTCCTCTCCTGCCATTGCATTGCATTGCCCTCTCTCTCTTTCTCTCTATTTCTCTCTCTATTTCTCTCTCTCTATTTCTCTCTCTCTCTGCATCCTCCCTGCTGTTTTCTTCTTTGCCTCCCCTTTCTGCTATGAGGATCAGCCAGGGCCTCGTCCACCCAGCTGCAAGAACATAGCCCTTTAGAAATGTGGCCTCATTTAAGCAATTCCCCACTGGCATGCCAGGGGTAAAGGGCACCTCCTCCGACCACCATCACTCCTCCTGGACCTGGGGCAAGGAGAGGAGAGGCAACTGTGATTGTCCATCCTGCAAATATCTTTGTTTTAAAAATAATTGTTAGGTCCTGCATGTACAGTAAAGAGATTTCAAAGATTAGTTTTAAAAAAAAAAGGGAACAAGAGGACTATATAAGTGACTCATGCATGGTTGCCTTTACCAGAGATGAACCTTAATTGCCTTTTGCTTTACTTCCCCAGGACCTTTTCTGGGCTTTTTTGCATACTTGTAGTTATATGTGTAATTTAGTAACCTGATTTCCCTTTACTTCATATTAAGATGTGCATAAACATATCCCTTGTGTATTATAAACTCCTGAAGAAACATTATTTAGGGCCAGAGAGAAAGTTAGGGCCTGGTTCAATTCCTGGCACCACATGGTCCCCCAAAAACCACAAAGAGTGACCCCCAAGCACTGAGTTGGGAATAATCCCTGCTCACTGCAACTATGGCCCCAAACAAAAATTACTTAAATTTGCTCTCCTTTGGTCCTACTTTTAGAACATTTATATATGTTTCTAATTATCCTTAGAAATAATGAATACTCCAATGACCAGTTTTATATACAAAGTTTATACAGTTGGTTTGTTGCAGTGTTGTAGAGTAAGGCTCAGAGCCTGGAATCCAGGCTCCACCCTTTTAGCCATATATCCAGAGGAAACTGTTAGCCTCAGTTTTCACATTTATATAATAGTGATGATTATGGAATCTTCCTCCTGAGGTTGTTGCAAGCATGGAGTAAGAGGACCCACCCAATGAACCTAGCTGGGATCCAATAAATGTCACCTACCAACAGAACCCGAAGATAGATACACAGAGTGACAGACTTTGGCCCTTGTCATTGCTTGAGAAGTGCCAAAGTGCTTCCCATAAAGAACAAACCTACAGTGACCAGCCACTGTGATTAGAACTCAGGCCTACCTGATGACAAGGCCCCCATTCTCGAACCTCATCCACGGCCCGCAGCTCGCCAGGCTTGATTAAGAAATCCCTGCAATAACCATTCCCTTGATGCAGAAGAAACAGATTATCATTCGGATGAAATGAAATGGTGTAGAAAGCCTCCAGTGCAATGCCTGGCTCCTGTCAAATTGAGAGTGAATGCAAATTATATTGTAGAGTGAAAGCCTAATTCGGCGAGTTAGTAGATGATTCATGGAGATAATGCAGACAAAGCTCTTGGCCCAGATTCTGGCTCACGGCCGGCCGGCACCAGGTTGATTTTCCTCCTGCATCCGTCATCTCGGTCTGTCCATCTCCCATCATACCTCCCATTCTCCAGCTCCTCAGCGTCCAGCCCTGCTCATGGGCCTCACCCACATGGAGCCTCACTGTGACACTCTCATGGATGCAGCCGAGCCTTGCTGTCATGACTGGTGGGAAGAGCAGGTTTGGGAGCCAGAGAGAGAGAGATGCCAAAATATGGATGGAGAGAGGACATAGGTGACAGTAGATCCAAATGGGCCTATGAGGGGGTCTAGGGATGGTGTGTGTGGCTGTGTGTGTATGGCTGCAACCATAGGTCACAATGGAATCAAGAGACTGAAAATTGCACATAGCTTGGCCCTTGGTGGCTTATCTCTAGCTTCTCTCTCTCTCTTCTCTCTCTCTCTCTTCTCTCTCTCTCATGCATACACACACACCCACATGCACGCATGCACACAGACACAGGCACATGCCTCCCATGGCAGAAGATAGAAAAGAGCTATTGGGAGTCAGTATTTGGAAAGAGAGGAACAAGTGCCAATCTTTCCCCCTTTCCCTGGAATTCTCTCTTCTGGCACATCCTCCCTGCCCCTGGGTTTGATTCCTACTGTTCTCCCTCCCCGTTCCTGGGTTCTTAGGTACCCTCAGACAAGCTAAGTCAGGACAGGACTTCCAAATGGACATCAGATAAAAAGAAAGAAAAATGAAGGGAAATAAACCAAGGCAGCACATGAGAAACCTTCGCTTCTGAGCATGGCTGGCAGCCCTGAGCCAGCAGAGCCGGAGACCACCGGCCACTCCCTCCTACCAGCGGGGGCTCATCCCAACTGGCTCTTTGAATGCTCTGCATCATTTCCTCTTGTCTCTTTCTCTCTCATTAAATGTCCTAATCCCTTGGGTAGTGATGGACATGAGAAGAATTGCCATAGAGGCGAAGACTTGGCATTGGAGTTGGATCATCCTGGCTTCAAATCCTGCCTGTCATTTGTTGAATGTATGAGGCTGGCATATTGCCCTCCCCTCCGTCGGCCTTGATTAAAAGTAGCCTAATTGAATTGCTTTTAGTTTAAGGACAAAAGTGACACAAAGCAGGCATCCCAAATGGGTCCTTCTTGCTTCCCTGAACTGAAGAATATGAGTGTCAGAACCAGACAGCTCTTGTAGCGGTTACAGCAATCGCCTTGCATGTACCTGACCCAGGTTCCATTCCAGGCACAACATGGTCCCTAAGCACAAAATGCAGTCGCCAAACAGTATCAGGTATAGCCCTGGATGCCCCTAAGCACCACCAGGTGTGGCTCTGGAAGATCCCAAGCACTGCTTGGGTAGTCCCTGAGCACTGCTGGGTAACTGTGTAATCCCTGGCACCACAGGGCCCACGTAGTACCAGACCCTCAGGCCCTGCATTG
Source organism: Cryptotis parvus (assembly GCA_021461705.1). NCBI lineage: Eukaryota > Metazoa > Chordata > Mammalia > Eulipotyphla > Soricidae > Cryptotis > Cryptotis parvus. The sequence goes on along the minus strand of JAJIBD010009906.1, from coordinate 69,555 downwards.
AACCACATTTCAGGCTCATAGAGAATAGCTGGGAGGGACCCATTTGCAAAACCATAAAGACAAAAAATAAGCACTTGAGCATTTCTAGCACATTTTCTTAATAGTAGCTCTTTGCCTTCTAGCACCTTTCCCCAGTCCCTGATCTGAGTGAGGGTAATTTCTCTCTGCATGTCGGACACACAAATGCATGCACCGGAAACTATTTTCCTACATATGGGGTAGGGGGTGGGGGGGAGACAGACAGACAGACAGACAGACAGACAGACAGACAGACAGACAGATAGAGAGGTGGAGAGACACAGTCCCAGGGTACAGCTCAGACTCTAGCCAGGTTAGAGCCTTATGAGATTTGGAGGCTCACTCTGTACTGTCTGAGTTGATGATAAAGGCAACGACTCCCCTTCCCCTCCCACCGCAGACCCCCATTAATGGCTGTAGCTTCAAGGGCAGGGGAGAGGCAGCCTCATGCATTCTTTCCACTTATTTTTCCTTCAGCTCAGTACTGATCCTGGACTGATTTTTTTCCCAACCGAAAAGTTATTTAACGTCTCTGGAACACGTTTGCCTCATGTGTAAGCTGAGAATGATTCACCTTTATAAGAACAGAATGAGTTCAAAAGCTAAGCAGATGTTTCCAGAACTGCCGCCTGCAAGGCCAGTATCAGGCACTCTGAGTCAGCTTGTGTTCCTTTTTACTACACCAGGTGAGGGTCCTGGCCAGTCCCCTGGTCACCACTGCAAATTCCCACTCCTGGGGGCTGGAACGATAGCACAGCAGGTAGGGCATTTGCCTTGCACGCAGCCAACCCGGGTTCAATCCCAGCATCCCATACAGTCCCCCAAGCACCGCCAGGAGTAATTCCTGAGTGCAGAGCCAGGAGTAACCCCTGAGCATCACCAAGTGTGACTCAAAAAAAAAAAAAAAAATCCCGCTCCTGCCCCCTCCTTCACACATCTGCACGCACAAACCCTACTTTGGACAGGTGAGCATGTACCAAAAGCTCTGTTTTTCTGCTACTAAGCAACACACGTGAGCCTCCAAGGCAGCTGTGGACACCAGGATGCGTGTTGAGGGAATTTCGAGCCGTGAGGTGTGTGGTTGCTGTGTTACTCCCCATCTGCCCTGGTTCTGCCTGTCAGTGCTGCAGTAACCCACCTATTCTCTTCCCAGGCTTGAGGGAGCCGGTGACTGACAGGAGAGTGGGAAGCAGGGCAAACAGGAACTGACAAATCTCCCCTTTCCCTGGCATGAATCATATGTGGCTAAAGAAACTGCCTAATTTGGGGCTAGAGAGACCTCAATGAGCTGTGGCATATCTCCGCATACAGGAGGCCCAGTTTCAATCCCTGGCACTGTCTAGTCACCCAAGCACCATTAGAAATGCCCCTGGGGGGCCGGAGTGACAGCCCAGTGGGTAGGGCGTTTGCCTTGCATGCCGGCCCTGTGCCGGCCTCGGGTTCGATCCCCGGCATCCCATATGGTCCCCTGCGCACCGCCAGGAGTGATTCCTGAGTGCAGAGCCAGGAGAAACCCCCTGAGCATTGCCAGGTGTGACCCAAAAGCAAAAAAAAAAAAGAAAAAAAGAAATGCCCCCTGAGCACTGTCAAGTATGACCCAGAATCTGCCCTGCAAAAATATAAAATCACTTGTATCACTTGTCTTCCTATTGTTCATCAATTTGCTCAAGCAGGCACCAGTAACATCTCCATGCATCCTGTCGCAAGTAAGTGTAGCCCAAGGGCATCTGCTCGCTAGGGAACACAAAGAACCTCAAACCATTCCTTCAGGTCATGGGAATGAGGTCCATAATTGTTACTGGTTTTTGGCATATCAAATACAACACAGATAGCTTGCCAGGCTCTGCTGTGTAGGTGGTATACTCTCAGTAGAAGGCTCTCATCTCGAGCATTTGCTGATGACCCTCAAGGGGGAGAGAACGACTTTTCTCTTTAGTGGAGCTCTGGGGAGCTGTGGAGTCCAGATGTTGAGAATGACTGACCTCATGGTGTGGGGATTCCTCTGGCCTCTTGCTAGGCTCACTGGATAGGCCCACAGTTAGAACCTGCCTAGAACTGTATACAGTGTATAAATGTGAAAGATCCTGGGAAGGACCTGGTCCTAACTTCCAGTACTATCTGAGACTGTTGCGCAGCCGTGGGTCTGGAGTGTCTCTCTTCCAGGGTTGCTGACTGTGGTGGTTGGGAGCTCGCAACCACACCTGCCAACATGGAAGTGGAGGAATTGGAGTATGAGCCCAAATATCTGCTCCAAGTCCAGCCAGCATGGCCCTCCCCTGCATGTGTGAGCAAACCCTTGGAGCTATGTTGGACTCGACCAGGGGCTGGCCAAGCCCTTTTACCCCCCTCCAGAACTCCATGGGCTGCTTCCCGTGGGAATGAGCTGGACGGCTATGGGTCTGGAGTGGTTGAGACTGGAGTCTCTTTTCTGGTGTTGCCAGCGGAGTTCTGGAGGGCAGTAAAATGCTCAGCCAAACCCTGGTCGAGTCCAACATAGCTCCAAGGGTTCGCTGACACGTGCGGGGAGGGCCACGCTGGCTGGACTTGGAACAGGGATTTGGGCTCCTCCTCCCATTCCACCTCCATGTTGACGGCTGTGGCTGCGAGCTCCCAACCACCACAGCCAGCAACCCCGGAAGAGAAACCCTCCAGACCCACAGCTCCACTGACAACACCGGAAAAGAGACACTCCAAAAAAAATGTATAATTTTAAAAAGCCAGGTCTGCACCCATGCAATTTGCCATAGAGAGAAGAAGCAGGTAACAGCGGCCACGTACTTCCAAACCCTGGCCCCCAAGAAGTTTAAGGAACAGATGGCAAGACCCCATTTCTTTTTTTTTGTCTTTTTGGGTCACACCCAGCAATGCTCAGGAGTTAATCCTGGCTCTGCACTCAGTAACTAGTCCTGGCAGTGCTCGGGGACCACATGGGATGCCGGGGATTGAACCCAGGTCGGCCTTGTACAAGGCAAACACCCTATCTGCTGTGCTATCACTCTGACTCCAGCAAGACCCCATTTCTTGGGGATCTGCCTCTAATGAAAGAGTCTGACTCATGAGGGTAGGAGCGATAGTACAGCGAGTAGGGCGTTTGCCATGTACATAGTGACCCTAGTTCAATCCCTAGCATTCCATATGGTCCCTGAGCACCGCCAGGAGTAATTCCTGAGTGCAGAGCCAGGAGTAACCCCTGAGCAATGCCAGGTGTGACTCAAAAAGCCAAAAAATGTATGACTCAGGGGCAATGAGGGTCACCCAGTTACTCATTGGAGTATCACTGTATCACTGTATCACTGTCTTCCCGTTCATCATCGATTTGCTCGAGCGGGCACCAGTAATATCTCCATATGTCCTGTCACATGCTAGTAGATCCCAAGGGCATCTGCTTGCTCCAGGAACATAAAGAGCCTCAAACCTCAAACCTTCCCCTTCTCTCCCTTCCCCCCCTTCCCCTTCTCATTAGAGTGCAGTGAGGAATTTGGTTCCCCTCTCTCTCCTTTGCTCAGAAGTGAGCCCATTCATGGAACCACAGCATCCTAAAGCCAGTCTAGAGGAGCAGGATTAGGCTGATGGGCAACCCCAAGTTCCATGCTCTTCCTGTCTGTCTGCACCTCTCCCCTTCACCCTCTCATCCAGATTAAGGGTCCCAGCCTGGATCCTAGTCATGTGGGACTATATGGGGGATTCCCAGATCCTGAGTTCACTGGGCTGGGTGTGGACTCATCTTCCCTTGGCAGGGAGCATCTGTCCCCATGTGTGGCATTTTGATGTCCTGAGGGAAGCAGATCCCCCATTCTTGGTGCTGACTTGCATTCCCCAGGGAATGCTGTGAACACATCAGCCCTTTTGTAGAATTTGTGCATGAAAGAGTTTTTGAAAGAAGGTCCTCAGGTGAAAAGAGATTAGCAATTGGCACTAACTCCAACACAAAGCCGTGTGCTGGATTCCGCAGGGGTGGGGAGGGATTGTGAGAACTGGGAGCAGAACAGGATGTATAGCTTCTCCTCCCAGATTATTGCTTACCCAGCACCGACTCTGCCCTTTCCTTTTGGAACTTGCTTTAGTCACAGGTAGCTGTAGCCTCCTTCAGAAGAAGCCCCGGGGCCGCTCTGCTCACCCTTGCTCGTGATCTAGCTGCTTGTCTCCTTTGCTCATTAGGACCATCAAGATGATTGTGGCTGGAAACTCCAAGCCTTCTCAGAGTGGGAATAGGTGACCACCCTGTCCTTCCAGAGGACCCAGCAATCACGCCATGCCCTACTACCTCTGCAGTATAAATGCATCTGCCGGCCTTGTTCCAGAGACTCATAAATAAATCTCGAAAGAAATCACTTAGCTGCAAAATTTCTAGGACACTCATTCCTAGCTGAGACCTCTGGGGCAATCTCAGAGGAAGGGTGGGTCAACTCCTGCCTAAACAAAGCCCCGGAGTTAATCCCACACCCTAAAGCCACAGCCTCTGACCAGATTGCCCAGTTAAATATTGTAGATTTTCTGAATTTTTGACATCTTCAAAATCTATAACACTTACATCCCAGTAGTAACACACCAGATCTGGTGGGAATGTAATCTAGAAGCCAACCAATCTCAACTAACAGAAACATTAACTAGAAAGGTTTAATTTGCAACAATAGTAAACCCTCAGTCAAGGACTTATTGTCCCCATGGTGAGATACAACAAACGGTTCTCACAAATTTTCTTCTACAGAAATATTTTTTGATATTTGTATGTTCCCTTTGCTACTTAGTGGCAGCAAACAATATAAAATAAATTATTGTAAACCTGCTACCTGGACAGGCTTTGAGGAGTCATTGGGAAAGTAGAGACAATGGTGGAGGGAAGGTGATAGCGGTGGTGGGATTGGTGTTGGAATATTGAATGCCTGTAACAAATCTTTGTAAACCAAAGTGTTTAAATAAAGTGGGGAAAAGAAAAGAGACAATTAGGGTAAGATATAAGGGATTATTTTTTAGCTTAAGAAACTTTCCTAGGGCATGGGGCGAGCCCAGGGGGGCCCGACACCCCCCGGGGGAAAGAAAAATCCTGGGCCGAAGCGATAGTCCAGCAGGGAGGGTGTTTTGCCTTCCGGCGTCCTGCCGGCCGCGGTGCAGGGGGGGGTTGCACACAGCGGACCCAGGTTCGATCCCCAGCATCCCATATGGTCCCCCAAGCACCGCCAGGAGTAATTCCTGAGTGCAGAGCCAGGAGAAACCCCTGAGCATTGCCTGGTATGACAAAAAAAAAAAAAAAAGGAAAAGAAAAGAAAAAGAAACTTTCCTACAAACCAAAGGGAGAATCAAATTGACACAGACAGGCCAGGGATGTGAGAGTGGAGATGGTTGGGGTGTGCCTTGCACACGCTGACCCCAGTTTCACTCACAGCACCACATAAGGTCCCCTAAGGACTATTAGAAGCAATCCCTGAGCACAGAACCCGGAGTAAGCCCTGAGTACTGCCAGTGTGGCCCAACCCCTTCCCTGAAAAAAGATTTGAAACACAAAGTGTAAAAATACTAGTCATGGGGCCCGAGAGATAGCACAGCAGGTAGGGTGTTTATCTTGCATGCGGCCAACCAGGATTCGATTCACAGCATCCCGTATGGCTCCCCAAGCACTGCCAGGAGTAATTCCTGAGCGAAGAGCCAGGAGTGACCCCTGAGCATCACCAGGTGTGACCCAAAAAAAAAAAAAAGGAAAAGAAAAATACTAGTCATGGGGCCTGAGCGATAGTACAGTGGGGAGGGCATTTACCTTGCATGCAGCTGACCTTGGTTTGATCCCCGGCATCCCCGTATGTCCCCTGAGTACCACCAGGAGTAATTCCTGCGTGAAGACCCAGAAGTAACCCCTGAGCATTGCAGGGTGTGAATATATAAATATATAAAATACATATATATATCAATGAACAATGGGAAGACAAATGGAATACACACACACACACACACACGACAAACACACACGTCACTGGAGAGTTTATTATCCCAGGCCACTTGGTCCCCTCTGAATATCCTCTTACAGGTGGCCTCAGCTTCCAAAGCAAAAGACCCCAAAATTATCCCTGACCCCTCTCCCTTTCCCCATGACGAAGGTCTTCTCTCTTCTCTCCCCCACAAAGTGTCTCAAGCCCCCTCCCACTCCCCCATCCCACACTCTGCCTCCAAGGTCAAATATGTGGGTCAAAGTCCCACATATTTTCTGGATTCTTTCACAGCTTCCTCAGCAATCTCCCAACCTCATCTCTTCGCTTCAGCTATGCTAACCAGAATTACCTCTTTTCTAGACCACCAGGGGAATGTCTCAATGTTTAAAGGAATTCAGCCCAAATGTCACCACCTCCTCCAGGAAGCCTCCTGGAACACCTTTCACTTACCCTCTAAAAGTCTTTCCCTTACTGTGCTGAAATAACTGGTTAACATTTCAATATATCCCATTGCCCTTTTTTGCAGCTCTTTCAAGTGCCTGGACTATTGCTTAAACTTTATGCTCTCAGGTCTCACAACCAGGGCCTGGCTTCAGTGCATAGCAGGGGTGGGGGTGGGTGAGCGGGTATCTAGAGCAATAGTACAGTAAGTGGGATGCTTGTCTTACACACAGCTGACCCAGGTTCAATCCCCGGCACCCCATACATTCCTCTAAACCTCACCAGAAGTGATCCCTGAACACAGACCCTGGAGTAAGTCCTGAGCACAGCTGGGGTGTAGCCCCCCATCCAAAAAAGAAAGAAAAATAAAATTTAAAAAAGGATGGTGTGGGTGGAGAAGGGAATGGGAAATGAAATGGAAACAGGATCTTCCATTCCTGAGTTCCCCTATAGCTTGTAGAAGATAAAAGACCATTTCCCCAAAAAAAAGCCCTTTCTGCTGCAATATTAGCTGATTCTTCTTTGTTACACATTTCACGGGGTACTGATCACTCCTGCAGTTTCTTCCAAAGTGCTGAGGAGACTTTAGCATCCTAACAAAGCAAAGACTCAGGGTCCTTCGACAACTGTCTCCAATCACACAGCCCATTAATGACTGCATCTAGACTAGAACCCAGGTCTCTGGACACCAGGCCAGGGCCCTTGACACCTCACCAACAGTCTCTCTTCTACTTTTCCCTTCAGGCGACAGCATATCATTATCGACATTAGTATTTGGAATTTATATGCGGCTTTTGCTTCACTGCCTTTGTATTATCCTTTTGATTAGCAATTCCGTATGCAGGCCAGGCATGGAGTAAAGCCAGAGGAGGGAGAGGCGCAGAGGGAAGCCGAGGCCAAGCTGGGGCGTGAGCCCCTGTGAAAGGGAGGTCACAGGGGAGCAAAGGGTCAAAAGGGCTCAAGACTCAGGGATAGTGTGTGTGTGTGTGTGTGTGTGTGTGTGTGTGTGTGTGTTAGGGCAGGGCGGTGTAGATGTGAATAAGCCTCAGGTCAGAGGTCCCGCAGTCCTAGCCTCAGGTCTTGCTCTCAAGAGGCAGAACAAGTACAGTGAAAGTGTATTAACAACTGGTTAACTCCCAGCAGCCTCTGCCAGCCGACCCCACTGCAGCAAGGTTCGCGTCTGGGGAGTTCTCTACTTAGCCCCCAGTAGCACCCCAGTGCAGGGGTGGTCTTCCTGGCTCCTCACACTCAGCTCCAGAGGCCCCAGCCAGGAGAAGGATGCCAGAGCCCACATTCAGGTGGCATCCTGGGGTGCAGGTTGCATTCACCCCACTGGCTGGGCCCAACTGCCTTCCATGCCTTCTGCCAACACACACCCAGCTTCAATCTGAGCTGGGCCTTATGTGGCAGGTCCCCACTGGCCATCAGGAAGTAGGAAGAGTCCCACGGGAGTGACAGTCCAGCGGGAGGGGCACTTGCCTTGCACACCACCAACCTGGGGTAGATCCTCGGCATCCCATACGGCCCCCCTGAGCACTACCAGGAGTAATTCCTGAGTGCAGAGCCAGGAATAAGCCTTGAGCATCGCCAGGTGTGGCTCCAACATACCGTGCACCCCCCAAAATATAAAACCCCTCTCTCCTTCCCCCCAAGTTCCTGGGACTTCTGACTCAGAACCTTGAGATTGGGGCTTGGACAGTCTTCCTGGGAACAGGAACGGCTCAGGCCCTAGCACTTACTTACCTTCTTGTGCAAGGCCCTGCCTGTATTCCCAACACTGCAAAAGGCAGGAGAAACTCTCCCCAGACTTAGCATCAGGATGAGAGAATCCTGGGCTTTCCAAGGGAGAAAGAGAGGCGGGGCGGGAGAGGGCAGCACGAGGCAGCACCCACCCCGCTGCGGGCCTGTTCGGCTAATGAGGCATACACGCTATTTCACTGTCCCCACGCGACCTTGTGAGGGGGGCACAGCTTCCCCACTTTGCCGAGAAACTGGGTCTTGGAGAGGTTAAGTAACTTGTTCAAGCAAGTGCAACACCGGGACCCAAACGTAGGCCCTTGGTCTTTTAACCTGTGCATGTCCTAGCCCAGCTCTGTCATCTCCAGTTCAGACATTTCCTCTCAGTGAGCCCTTGTCTTCAGGAGGGAAAAGCCAGGCGGGGAGATTCTCTGGCTTCCCAGAGTTAAGAAAATTAAAGGAAATCGTATTGGAAGGCCCAAAAGCTGATGCGGTGTCCCGTATATAGTAGGCGCTCAATAAATGCTTTCTATGGGTAGGGTTGGGTTTCATTTTTTTTCTTTCTTTTTTAGAGCAGATTAACATTAAAACCCAAGCTTAAGGATGCTTCCAGAAGCCGGAGGGCTGCCCCCTGGCTTCTCGGGGAGTGGCGGAGTCGGGGAGGGGAGGGGCTGGAGACTGGGGCTAGGCTCCAGACACTCCAGAAGCCGGAGCCCGCGGCGCCCCCTTGCCGGCGTCGGCTGGGGGCTGCGCCCTCTTCCCGCCCCGCCCCGCCCCGCCCCCCCCCGCGCGGGGTCCTGAGCTCCTGGTGGGCTGATCCCCGAGCGCGGCGGGGCGTGCGGCGGCGGCGGCGGCGGCGGCGGCGGCGGTGGTGGCGACCGAGGCAGGAGGGGGACCCTGGGCGCCGCTCTTCAAGTCGGCGCAGGAGCCGCCTCGGGCCGGCTGCGGGCTGCGCGGCGGCGGCGGGGCCCGGCCGGGATGCGGAGCTCCCGGGGACCGCGCCGGGAGGAGGCGCGGCGGCGGCAGCGGGCGGCGGGCGGGCGCTGTCCGCGGTGCTGAAGCAGCAGCGGCGCAGGGTACCCGGGGCCGGAGGAGAGGAGCTCTCCGGGGAGCTCACCGGCCCATGTCGGGCCCCGCAGCCCCGCAGAGGAGGCGGGACCGTCTTCGGCGGGACAGGTAAGGGACTGTCTGGGGAGCAGCGGGAGCGCAGAGCTCCGGGCTGGAGCCTGGGAGGGCTGCGGGACCCTCACGCATGGGGGGAAGCTCTGAGTCTCTGCTGGCCAGTCCCTTTAGCTCTGCCAGAGAACATGCAAGAGTCTCTCCAAGCCCTCACCTATGGGTTAGGGGTGCTCGGAAGGACCCCACACTGCCAGGCCTTGGCATCCCCCTTCCCCGACTTCAAGTGGCTCGACATTCCACCCACTGGTTGCAAGGAAGACTGGTGAAAGTCTCCTGGACGACACCAGGGTTTGGGGATACCGTGGAAATCTAAGCCTGCTTCACTGAGCGACTGGGATGGGTGAATGCTCCTGCCCTGAGATTTCCTAGGGCCAGTGAATGAGCAGACACCTTAGGACTCACCACCAGGGAAAAAGAAGGTGCCAGTGGGTAGGGGAGAGGGCAGGGGGCTCTTGGCCCCCATGGGAGGCAGCTTCTTTTGCATCTTATAAGAGCAAAGAGCAGAGGGACCAGGATCCTGTTGTCTGTGATAAGTGCCAGAGACCCCCCAGAAAGCGCTTCCACCCGAGCAGCCCGGCTCTCTGGCAAGAGGGGCTGAATGAGCTCACTCAGGCTTGCCAAGTGCTTCCAGTTCTTCAGAGCGGAGTTCTCCAGAGTAGCAGAATGTAGAGATGAAAATAAAACTGCTTAGAGGAGACTGGCCGTCACCGTGAGTGGCTCTGGCTTGGTCCTGTGCTCACCACCCAGCCCCCATTTCAGCACCCCAACAGAAGGAGCCTGGACTAGGAGTTCCTGGATGGGCACAAATGTTCATTAGTGCTTAGCCAGTTGCCTGGATCCTCCAAGCCTCAGTGTCCTCATTGCTAAGGTGGGCATGAATGAGATCATGGCTGGGCTCACCTTAAGAAACTGCCTTGGGGCTTGGTGAAACCACAAACCTGATTGAAGCCTTGTCATATGTCCTTTGTCAGACCAGTGTGAGCAGCTGTCTCTGGTGCTGTCCACCAGTCTGGTTGATTGGCAGCACCCAAACACCCTCCCCCACCTTTCTTCCAACCCAACTACAACTCCCTTTGTCCTCGACTTCCCTGGGAACCCAGAGCCTGTGAGGCCCAATTTAAACACGAGAGGAGAGGGAGCGGGGCCTACATCCTGTGTTCCTCTGGGCTTCCTCCTGGCTCTATGCTCAGGGACCACTTCTAACTGCACACAGGAGACCATATGTGGTGCTGGAATTCAAACTAGCCACACTCAAAGCAAATGCCTCACCCCTCTGCTTCCTCTCCAAACCCAAGTTATACATTGTAAAAAGTCAATAGGGCCCCTTCCCCTCACCTTCTCTTCCATCAGCATCTATAGAAGAAATATAGGGTGAGAGAGAATCTGACTCACAGTTTTGTTTTTTCCAAGAATCACAGATCTAGGGAAACAACTCCTTGAAGGCAAGGATTGTGTTGTTTTTATGTCTTTGCTTTCCTCCACACCTCCCTCCCTCATAGCACCTGGAATATACTAGGGAGTCAATAATTGGGTGTAAAATGTGAGAATTGAGTGTTAAAATACCCCCCAAAATAAAGGTATTTCACTGGAATTCAGGAAGTCCTGGTCCCGGCTCTGCCACCAACATCTCAGCTGCTCCTACATCCTCATGTTCTCATCTGTAAAAGCAGAGGGTGGGACCAGAGAAGGCTTCCAAGACTTGATTTTGTGTTTGGGGGGGCTCCGTGAAAGCTGTGTTGAACCCATGGATCCTGTGTTCTCAAACGCAGATTCCAGCTTCATTTGTCCGGTTGGATAAAAGTTTTTGTTCTTTCAGTGAAGAAATGGATTTTGTGAATGGGATGAACAGGATCAATAGGAACCAAAGCCCCATTTTTTTTATATCTCAGGCTTTCGTAAGATTTTCTGCTCGGGAGAGGAGAAATAGTACAGCAGGTAAGGCACTTGCGTTACATGTGATCAACTCAGATTTGCTCACCAGAACCACACAGGGGCTCCCAAATCCCTTCAGGAATAATGCCTGAGCACTAGTGTAGCCCCAAATCAACAGCAACATAAAGATCTACTTCCCTTCCTAATTTCCCTATCAAGTCCAGGAGCACAAACGGAGCATGACTTGAGTGCTCCTGCCTCCTCCAGCTCAGAGGCAGGGAAGTCCTCCTCAGCACGTCTCCTGAGACCAGGAGCCCTGTCCTTGGCTGCCTGACTGAGACCCTCCACCACGAAGACTGGAGAAGTATAAGGAGAGAAGACCCGTCCCCAGGGAGAGATTTACTGTGGTTGTTGTTGTTGGTGGTGGTGATGATGATGATGATTTGATACAAAAACAAAATGAACAGTGACTGCTTAGAAAAATCTTAGCTAATTGGCACTTGGGTAGAGCTTAGTAAGTAGTGCCAGTGACCTCCCTGACTATCCCAGTGAGTGCTCAAGCCCTGCTGGTACCTACACCCCCAGTCCTATATCAGCACTTTCAGGCTCCCAGCTGTGGGTGCAGGGCTGGGGGGGAAGCAGCTCTTAAGAGCTAATAACTAACCCTGATGTTAGTGAGGGTGACGACCAGCATGAAGAGGCCTTTCTTTCCTGCAAGATGTGTCCTTGGGGGGTGCTCCTGCTGCTGGGGCTAGAACAATGTCCACCCCTCCACCCGCCCCCCAGAGCTGTCAGGATGTGGGGCCTTTGCGGCCACCCAAGCAGACACATCTGGCATCTTTCCCAGCCAGGGAAAACTGCCCACCGGCTCCGTCCTATGTGTTCACCCAATTTCCTACTTGCACCCCCTCTAGGAGACCTTAGAGGGAAGAAGGGTGTTAGCTTGGGTTAGCTTGGATTAGCTTGGGAGCAGGGGGTGCTGAGGAAGAAGAGAGAAATGGTGTGTGTGTGTATGTGTTTGTGTGTGTATGTAACTAAGATTAAAGCAGTTGAACATGCACATGCCCCTGCAAAAGAAAATGCAACATTCCCCGGTCTGAGACCCTTGAAATGGCAGAGGGTGTCTGGGGGGTTCGTGCACACTCTCAGTCACCTTTCAGCTCAAGGGCCAGTTCATCCGTGCAGCCTACAGGCATTTCCTACTGCCAGGATGCCAGTTCAGGGAGAAGGAAGCAGAAGGAACAATATTCCTTTGGAGGAGAAGAAACATCCCAGATCCCTAATCCCTTGGTACTTCCTTTCCATTCTTAGGGTCTCAGGAGCCAGTATTCTGCCTGGGGCAAGACTCCCTATGCAGCAGGCCAGGGGACAGTCAAATCTGCTCCTGCTCCCCTGTACAGGCCCTCTCTTCCCCTGCCTCTTCCTTCCTCCCTCCTCTCCCTCTTCCCTGCAGCGGCCACCACTCTCCACCAACCCCCACCCCCTCAAAATGAAGCAAGCAGGGAGAGGACTCCTGTGCTCTACCTGTCCATTAGGTGTGTTATCTTCTGCCATTAGATACACTGCTTCTAAGTGCTTGGAAATGAACTGCTTTTGGTGGAGAGACAGGTTGTTTTAGCAAAAATCAGGATTTTTACTTCTGTCTGAAAATGGACTCGTTGGAGTGCCGCTATCCCAATCCTCGAAAAATTTTCACCCCCGCAAACCTCTAACCCGTCCTCCAGGCCGGGAGTTTGTGCTTCAAGGGAGAGGTCAGTTCAGACTACAGGAGCCCAAGGGCGCAGTGACTAGAAAAGAGGACAGAAGCTCTCATGGGAGCTATGAAATGTTCTAACAGTTTGCTCTCTTCTTCCTGGACTGCCTTCTCAGTTTTTCTCCACCCCAGTCTCTCCTTCTCTTCCAGAAGCTGTGATATTTCTCAGATCTCTCTCCACCCTACCACTCCCCGGGGCTGTAACTTCATACAGTCACTAGTCAGATGCAGTTTCTGTCCTAATGTCCCATAAGCACAACTCTCCGCTTCTCCCACCCTGCTTTTCCTGTGTGTGTTTGTATGTGTGCGTGCGTGTGCAAGGCGAACATGTGTCTGTGTTTCATGTTACCCCTCTCGTACTTAGTGACCCTTTTCTTTTTTAAAAAAATTGTATTTATTTATTCATTTTTGGGGTTGTTACACCCTGTGATACTCAGGGTCTACTCCTGACTCTGCACTCAGGAATTATTCCTGGCGTTGCTCGGGACCATATGGGATGCCAGGATCGAACCTGGATTGGCCATGTGCAAGACAAATGCCCTCCCCACTGTGCTATCGCTCCAGCCCAGTTAGTGACCCTTTTCTAAATATTCTCTTTATTTTCAGCTCAAGAAACACTACAATTCTGCTTCTTATGATTTTTCTGCTCTCTTTTTTCTGGAGAGGAGAGGAAGTTGTGCCATACCCAGTGGTACTCAGGGATTACTCCTGCTCTGTGCTCAGGGATCACTCCTGGAGGACTTGGTGGACCACGTGGGGTCCAAGGATGGAACTAAGGTTGGCGCTGTGCAAAGCAAACACCCTCTCTGCCATATTTTTTCTCTGACCCCATCTCTGTTGTTTTTCTGGGACTGTTGGATAGCTGTTGGATAGCCAGACCCTCTCCCATGATTCTGAACCTTTCACGTACTCCATCATTTTGTCTTTTTACTTTGTATTGATTGCTATTAGCCTTTTCTTATGCATTAAAGCGGGGGGGGCGGGGGGGGGTAGGGTGTTGGCCAGACTTCAGGAGGATCCTGGCAGGCAGGGTACCGAGCAAAAAACTTAGGGGCCAGAGCAATAGTACAGAATGTGTTGGGCACTTACCTTGCACACTTGATCCCTGGCACCCCGTAGAGTTTCCTGAGCGTACCAGGAGGGATCCTCAGTGCAGTGCCAGGAGTAAGTCCTGAGCACTGCTAGATGTGAACCCTAAAACAAAAGTGCTTGAGCGGAGGAGATCGTTTAAAGGGAGGCACACCATCCTGCCATGTGTGAGGGCCCACGTTCAAGTCCTGGCACATCGGTGCCACCCCATCCAGCACCTCATGTATATGCCTGAGGTGGACCCCAAGCACCTCTGGGGGTGACTCAGGTGGACCCATCATCACCAGTCTTGAGCAACACCTAAGCAACAGCCCAAGCACTGAACATTCACGGAACTAACTGGTACCACTTGGCTACTGTTGCTAGGAGTGACCCCCAACACACACTTAGGAAGGCCTTTCCGCCTTCTCAAAAAGTTAGTCCATAACTGCCCATTCTGTTACAATGTCTCTCCATTTCTAAACTTGTTCATATTACTTGACTAATTATTTTAGTAGCAGCCTGTTCTTGTTTTATAGGTACACTGTTCTCTTACTGCTATCTAAGGATGTGAATGGGAAAAAGTATTAAGGATTCTTTTATCTAACTTGATATTGGAATTTTATTGGTCCAGTGGTTCTCAGTTTATTTAATTATTCTCTTATTTATTCATTTATTTATTTTGTTTAGGGGGGCACACACAGTGATACTCAGGGCTTACTTTTGACTCAGGAATCACTCCTAGCACTGCTTGGGGAACCATATGGGATGCTGGGGATCAAACCCAGGCCAGCCACATGCGAGGCAAACACCCCTACCCACTGTGCTATCTCTCAAGCTCCTGATTCTTCTCTTTATGAAGCAGACTGAATAGCATAGACAGTTGGTATGTATTTCCTCCAAAGTTTCTCTTAATTAAAAAGTCTGAGAGCCATTCTTGGCTCCTTTTTCTCTCTCACTTCGTATTAGTCCTCCTCACTATCCCTAGGTATGAGTCTTCATTTCCATGTGTTTTGCTGTAGACTCAGGTTCATACTCTCTCTTATTTGCATTTTTTAATAGTTTTGTTTGTTGAGGGCTGGGAGAAGCTCCCAAGCCATGTTCAGAGGATCCAGGGATACCCACAGTGACACTCAGCCCTCCTGTCTAAACAGTTCAATGCTTGGGCCCAGTGATAGGTGCTTGTTGGGCCCAGCAGTGCTCTGTGGGCACATTCAAGATGCGCATCCTGGCCTCTTACTGTCTCCCAGGCCCCTGTGATACAGGACTCTATTCACACACTCTCCACTGTCACAGCGCCACAACCAGAATAAGCTGCCCAGCTCACAGATCTGACTTGTTTGTTAGAACAGTCACATACCAGGGGCCGGAAAGATACCACAGTGGATAGGGCATTTGCCTTGCACGCAGCCGACCCGGGTTCGATCCCTGGCATCCATATGCCCCCAAGCACTGCCAAGAGTTATTCCTGAGTGTAGAGCCAGGAGTAACCCCTGAGCGTTACCAAGTGTGGCCCAAAAAGAAAATAAAAGTCACATACCAATGCCTTCTTAGCACGCAGCTCAGCGACAGAGCACAGGCTTTGCATGTAGCTTGATCCTCAGTATCCTGCCCGCAAACAGCACCCCACAGGGAACAGGAAGCTCCCCTGTGCTGCTCATCCTTAAGTGCCAGCCATGCTGCTTTTCCTCCTGCTAGCCCACTCCTCTGTACTTTCCTCTGCCAACATGCCTTTCTCTGCCATCTCACCTACACCACTCATCTTCTTGCATCAAGACTGTCATTGCTTCAAAAGCCTCCTCCCCAACCCTCCTCGGTTCTTCCCAGCAGTGCTGTTGCATGTGTCCAGCAACTTACTGCACTTTAGGGACCCCTGTGGTCTTGCTTACCTCTAGCCCCTCCCTCCTGCGGGACCCCTGTGGTCTTGCTTACCTCTAGACCCCTTCCCTCCTCAAAGCAGATACTGCTTCTCATGCATTTTTTCCTTTCAAGAACTAGCTAGAAGTAGCCAAGAAAAACGTTTGGAGGGTTGGTTTGGTATGTTTGGGGAGAGCCTTCTAAACGGTAGGTACTTAGGAGGCCCAGCAAGGGGTCAGTCCTGGCTGTTCTCAGCCAACCGGACTGAATGGTTTAAGACTTGGGCCCCAGGATACAGCGGTGCTTGGGCCCTGTGGAAGCTGGTGCCACCGAGACCACCTTAGGGGCACACCTGACAGTGCTCAGGGGCTTTCAGGCTATGCCCGAGGTGTTCAAGGAAACATGCAGGGCTGGGGACGGAACCAAGGTCGGCATAAGCAAGGCAGGTGCCTTAGCCCCCTGTGCCTTCTCCCTCTCTCTCCCTCCCTCCCTCTCTCTCCCTCCCTCCCTCTCTCCTCCCTCCTCTCTCTCTCTCTCTCTCTCTCTCTCCTCTCTGGTCTACATGCTTGTGCTGTACAAAATGTGACCCGCTGGGTGCTGTGTCGGCAATGCTCAGGGTTACTCCTGGCTCTGCACTCAGGAATTACTCCTGGCGGTGCTCAGGGGACCATATGGGATGCCGAGGATCAAACCTGGCTCTGCCACATGCAAGGCAAACGCCCTACCTGCTGGACTATTGCTCCAGCCCTGGAAAGAACTTTCTAGCAGGGAAGCTTCTCTACCAAGCTCACTCATTCAGCTGATTCGCTCACCATTCATGAAGCTGATGTTTGTTGAGTACCTGCCGTATCCAGGCAAGAGGCTGCAGGGGTGAGTAGGGCAGCTGCCATCACCATGACTTGGAGATCATGATGTGGAGGGGAAGGACGTTAATCAACACATGATGCATATATAAATAGCAGCTGAGGTAAGCTCCGTGAGAAAGAGCGAGCGGGGAGTGGTGGGGGGGCAGAGAACAGGAATCTAGACGGAGCTGCTGAGATGACCTCCCAGAGGAAGTGACTTTTGCGCTGAGAGCTCAAATGTGTGTGGAAACAGGATTTGGGAGAACCATGACTATGAAGTGAAGGAGAAAGAGAAAGGACAAAGTCTGAAGGCTGGGGCTGGCCAGGGGAAGATAATCTGGTTCACTGTTGCTGCCTTGCGTATATTTTATTAGACCTTACAGCTTTGGGGGTGAGAGATTTCTGGGTAGGACCAGAGTGATAGAACAGCGGATAGAGCATTTGCCTTGCATAGGGCCAACCTGGGTTCGATCCCCAGCATCCCATTTGGTCCCCTGAGCACTCCCAGGAGTAATTCCTGAGTGCAGACCCGGAAGTAAGCCCTGAGCATCACCAGGTGTGACCCAAAAGGCCAAAACGAAAGAATTCCTTGGTAGAGGGTGGGGCCCTGGCATTATCCCCTCTCCAGCCGGGGGAGAGGCCCCCTGCAGAGGAATTTGTGCCCAGGAGGTGGTAAAGCACCCAGGTGGGCTTCTTGGCAATGTGGGCATCTACACAGAGCCTCTCTAGCACGGCAGTCTCCATGGAGCCACCCCAGGGGTGGCCCAGAGGGGCCAGAGTGAGGAATCCAAGAAACCAAGTGAGAGGCAAGGTCTTGTCTTATCTTTTCTCCTCATGTTTCTTCTCTTCTCTTTTGTTTTGTTTTTGGGTCACGCTCAGCAGTGCTCAGGGCTTGCTCCTGGCTCTGTGTTCACAGATCACCCCTGATAGGACTCAGGATACTATATGGGTTGTCACGGACCAAACCCAGGTCTGCCGCACAGGCAAGACAAGCGCCTCCCCACTCTGCTATCACTCAAAGCCCGCAAGGCCATTTTAACTCAGACTCTGCAGTACAGTGTCCCTTTAGTTGAAATTAATGGGAATTAATTAATAAGCCACTCAGATAAGTGAGGAAGGCCTGGACTACCACCTGCCATGGGAAGAATATCAGAATACGGGCGCCACATTTTTTTTTCTCATTGAAGTAACATTGCACGATACCTTTATCCAAGTTTCTGGTATTTATAGTTGAAAATCAACACTCAGGGCTGGAGTATAGTACAGTAGGAAGGGCATTTGCTTTCACACAGCCAACCCGGGTTCGATCCCCAGCATCTTCTATGGTCCCCAAGCACCCCAGATGTAATTCCTGAATGCAGAGCCAGGAGTAACACCTGAGCCTCGCTGGGTGTAAACGAAAATGCCAAAAAAATTAAAAAATAATAAAATAAAATAAAATCGACACCCAAGGGCCAGAGAGAGGACAGCAGGCAAGGCGCTTGCTTTGGACTTGGTCAAGCCAGGTTGAATCTATGGTACAGCATTTGGTCCCCTAAACCCTACCAGAATTGATCCCTGAGCACAGAGCTAGGAGCAAGCCCTGCGCTCCTGGGGTGCCGATGCCTTCCCTCCCCAAAAAAGAAAATCAGCACCCACATTCATTTCCTTTAGCCCCGCTCCTCAGTTCTCTTCCCTTCTGGCAACTACTACTTGGTCTTACAGTCTGAATATTGATATTATTTATTTATTCTTTGTGGGATCAGGGATTGAACCCAGGGTCTCACATATGCCAGGCAAGTTCTGTGTCACTGAGCTACAGCCCAGCCTCATGATTTCCTTTCTATTCTAATTTTTTTGTTTTGTTTTTCAGCCACAATCTGCAATGCTCAGAGGTTACTCCTGGCTCTGCACTCAGGGACTGCGCCTGGCAGTGCTCAGGGGACCAAATAGGATGCCAGGGACTGAACCCCAGGTTGGCAGCGTGCAAGGCAAGCGCACTACCTGCTGTACCATCTCCAGCCCCCTCATTATTTATTTTTAAGCTGAGAAGACTGCAGCACAGTTCAGTGCCATTAGGAAGGATCAGGTGTTAGAAACAGTTGAAGACAGGAGTGAGAATATCATCAATTGTGTTAGCTCCCCGCCGAGGTAAAGGGAAGCAAAGAAAGCTGTTCCCTGCTCTCCCACCCGGCCCTGACTCCCTCTCCCTTTGCTGGCAGGCGGTGGGCTGCAGGCCTGATGGCTGTCTGCTCACAGGTCAGGAATCAGCCCACCCGGCCCCAGACCTGCCCAAGCCGCCAGAGCCACAGCACAACCTGCACCGCAGCTTCTGCGGCCTCACAGAGGAGGGCTCGAGCTAGAGAGCGCACTTGAATTTTCATCCTTTCTGCTTCGTCTTCAGTCCTACGTGGAATTGCTGGCTTTTTGGTTGAGAAGCAACCTACCGCCTTCACACCGGCTGTGACTGGCAGCCCAGTTTTGCCTCAGAAGGGCGTTGTCTTTACTGGAGTCAGATAATGGTTGTCTGAGTCCCCTCTGCAGCTTCTTTTTCCTTTTATTGATTTAATTTTTTTTTTGGTGTGGGACACCACACAGCGTGGTGTTCAGGACTTACGCCTGGCTCTGTGCTTAGGGATCACTCCTGATGGGGTTCAGGGGAGCACATGGGATTGAATGCGGTTTAGCCACATGCAAGGGAAGTGTCCTACCTGCCACACTGTCTCTGCCCCTTCTTCCTTTTACTTTTGTTTTTGTTTCTGATTTTGGGTCACATCATTGGCGCTCAGGGACTCCTCTCGGCTTGAAGCTCAGGAGTCACTCCTGATAGTGCTCGGAGGACCATAAGGTGCTGTGGATAGAACAAGAGTCTCCTGCACACAGAGCAAGCTCTCCAGCCCTTTGAGCTAACTCCCAGCCCCTTTACTTTATTTATTCATTTATGTTTTGTTTTGAGATCACACTCAGAGATGCTCAGAGGTTACTCCTGGCTTTGCACTCAGGAATTACACCTGGCGGTGCTTAGGGGAACGAGGAATTGAACCCGGGTCAGCTGGGTGCAAGGCAAGCTCCCTACCCACTATGCTATCACTCCAGCCTCTTCCCAGTCCCTTTAGACCTTTTGGTTTAGTGGCCTCACCCAGTGGTGCTCAGGGCATTCTCCTGGCTCATGAATCACTCCTGGCTGGTCTTGGGGTACTGTATGAGGTGCTGGGAATCAAACTCAATTGGCCACATGCAAGGCAAGTGCCCTAACCACTCTACTCTCTTTCAAGCCCCATGGATTTTATTTCCTCTAAATGTAAATTGGTTGGGTTAGTGGGAAGGCTGGAGAGATAGTACAATGGATAGGGTGTTTGCCTTGCACATGGACTACCCGGGTTTGATCCCTGGCACCCATGTGGTCCCCTAAGCCCTGCCAAGAGTAATTCTTGAGTGCAGAGCCAGGAGTAATCCCTGAGCACTGCCGGGTATGACCCAAAAAAACAAAATCAATAAATAATGTTAATTTGAAAGGCCAGGGAGATAGTACAGGCATTACCCTGCTGGCCTGGCATGTAGTCAACCCTGGTCTGAGCCCCCAAAGCACCACCAAAGTGACCTCTGAGCACAGAACTAGGAATAATCCTTAAGCACTGCTGGGCATTGCCCCAAAACCCCTCCCCTCAAAAAAATAATAAAAATAAATTTTAAGGGGCTGGAGCGATAGTACAGCGGGTAGGGCACCTGTCTTGCATGTGGCTGACCCAGGTTCAATCCCAGTATCCCATATGGTCCCAGAGCACCACCAGGAGTAATACCTGAGAGTGAAGTAGGACTAATCCCTGAGTATCACCAGGTATGACCGAAAAAGCAAAAAAAAAAAATGTAAATAAATTGAATTAAATTTGGGCCAGGTAAGTTGTTGAGGCCCTGAGTTAGATCTCCAAAAAAGAAAAGTAAATTTGGGGGCTGGATCAATAGTACAGCAGGTAGGGTACTTGTCTTGCATATGGCCAACCCTGGTTTGATCCCGGTATCCCATGTGGTCCCCTGAGCATCACCAGGAGTAGTTCCTGAGTGAAGTAGGAGTAACCCCCTGAGCATCAGCCAGGTGTGACCCAAAAAAGCAAAAAAAAAGAAAATTGTTTAAATTTTGGACTTATTTATGTTGTTTGGCTTTGTGGTGATCCCCACACTAGCAAAGGACAAGAGGTTACTCTGGGGGCTGGCTCAATAGCAGCAGTTAGGTGTTTGCCTGTGCATAGGGACCTATGGTTTGATGCCGGGATCCCATTGGCCCCGAGCACCACAGGCCAGTCCGAGTGCAGAGCCAGGAAACCCGCTGGGCTATCAGGTGCAGCCCAAACAAAAAAGAAAAAATTTTAAAAGGTGACTCTGGGGATATAATAGCATCCAGGAGAGTCACTGCACAGTGGAGCTCAGTGAGTGTGTGACGCGCACAGACCCGTCACCACTCCCATCACCCTAGTCCTGAAGCCCCGTGCCACCGGGATCTGCTCTCCATCTCTACAGTTCTGCATTTCTAGAATTTTCTATACCTGCGATACTACACAAGGTGACATCTTTGCCTTTTGATGGGCAGTTTTATTTCATTGACATTCAGTCATGTTGGACAGAAGTCTGACCTCTTAATGTTTGTTTTCTCCTGATCTCACCATTTCCAGATTCCTGATTCTACATTGTCTTGTCTCATCTTGGATTCATTGAGCATTTCTGTTCTTTTCTGTAACCTCATCAATTAGCTTCTTGGACAGACATGCCTTTACTCTTCCTTCCGGCCCCATCAGCACAACAGACCTAAAGGGCAGTTTCTGAACCAGCCGCATCAGTGCCACCTGGGATTTTGTGAGAAATGCCTGTTCTCAGGCCCCAGACCCACCCCATAACCCATGACAGTGGACTCCAGCCTCTGGGTGAATGAGCCCTCCAGGGAAGGGAGGCTCAAGGTCCAAGACCCTTCACGCCGGGCAGGCAGCAGGCTGTGTGTCCACATAAAGCACCTTAGTGCAATGAGTGGGGAGTTGATTCAAAGCAGGTTCCTATCCTCTTAAGGGTTGGTCTATTCCTGATTGGCTCCCTGGAATAGAATAGAACTTCCTATTGAAAACCCAGATGTATTGCAGGTCCTCTTCACAACGGATTCTGAATTCCAGATCTCCTCCCTCATCTTCCCCCACCAGTGCTGTATTACAAAATATATACCAACACGTAATTGTCACTTTGTTGCTTTATTGGGCTTTAAGGGAGTAGGTTGGTTTTTTGGTTTGTTTGTTTTTTTAGTAATACTAGAAATTTTAAAGTTTCACATAATGGTCATATCTCACTTTTTTATGGGGCCACACCCAGCAATGCTCATGGGCTCTTCACTTAGGGGTCATTTAGGCCTGGTGGTGCTCTGGGACAATATGGGATGCCAGGGATCAAATCTGGGTCATTTGCATACAAGGCAAATACCTGTCACACAGTACTATCTCCTCAGGCCCCCACATTTCACTTTTCTTCCCCCCCAAAATGTCATAAAATCTTTAAATGGAGCTGGAGAGATAGTACGGGGTAGGCTGCTGCCCTGGCATGTGGGAGACCCAGGTTTGGTCCCCTGCACTCTCTTTCAGTCCCTTGAGCACAATCAGGATTTATCCCTGAGCACAGAGCAGGAGTAAGCCCTGAACGCCTACAATATGTGGCCCCAAAACCAAACTAAAACAACACTACGTGCACACACACACGCACACACACACACACACACACACACACACACACACACACACCAGATGCGTGCACACATATACAAACACACGTCATCTGCAATGACTATGCGATGAAAATGGCAAAGCCAGGCCGGAGCAATAGCACAGCGGTAGGGTGTTTGCCTTGCACACAGCCCACCCAGGTTCGATCCCCGGCATCCCATATGGTCCCCTGAGCACTGCCAGGAGTAATTCCTGAGTGCAGAACCAGAAGTAACCCCTGCGCATCACCGGGTGTGACCCAAAAACAAACAAACAAACAAAAAAAAAAAAAGCAAAGTCTCCCTAGGGATGTTGTCAGCACCTTTCCAAGTTCCCTTTTCCTTTAGGAACTGGCCGCCTTGATCCATCAATTCCTGCTCTCTTGGTACTTCCTCAGTGATGACTCCATGTTCCCTCCTAGCTCTCTGGACGTTATTGGCAAGTTAGGTGGGTCTTAAATTAATCTGCCTGGATGGAAAAGAAATCCCTTGCCCATTTGTTGACGCCCCTTAGAGCTATCTTCACAGTAAGGCCTTAGAACAGCTCCACTCCCGGCACCTGGCAACAAGCCCCGTGAGTGTTCACACTCCTGGTAGAGCTGTAGGCCCTGCAGAGCTGAGCCATTGGACATCAAGCGCTCCCGTTCCGTACTTGTTCTGGACAGGCAAATGGACCTCACCACAAGCTGGACTTTCCTTCCATGCAGCTGAACTCCGGGAGTGGCTGAATTTGTAGTGGATTCCAGGGCAGTTTCCTGTCCCTGATCTTAGAGGTGGCAGCATGTTTTCCACTGCCCAAATTAGGGAGAGTAGAGGTCAGGGTCCAGCTCAGTCTTCCGCTCAAAGGGCAACACAACAGGGACAGTGGCCTCACAGACCCACCACTTTCTCTCCATCTTCTCCCGGGGCCAGACCCGCAGCTCTGATGGCCCAGTATGGAGCCGCCTTCTTGGCCTCAGAGTTCCAGACACCTTGTGTCCTTCCTCTGCGACAGAGTGTGCACATGACCTGTACAACACACACACACACATGTAGCGTGCTTGCAAACATGCATGCAAGTATCCAGGCGCACACAGGAGCTCATGCACACATGCACGCACACACATTTGGAGGCCCTCCGGCCAGCATGCAGACACACAGGCCACATGACCAGCAGGTCCACACAGCCCAGGGACACCAGTGTGGAAACAGCTCTGCTCTGAACTCTGGCTCCTTCCTCCGGGAATGGGGGCAAGACCATCCTAAGCAGCCGGCTAAAAGGTCAGGCCAGGTCATGAGCAGACAAGGCTAAACCTGGGGTCTGCTCCTCGCTACCCCCTCTTCTCCAGCAGGGACTTTGTGCTGTGTGGCTGATCCGCTCTGTAAGCTTCTAGAATGTTCCAGCAGGCTAAGGAAGGATCATGTCTTATTAGAGAACCTTGGCTAGTGAGATAGCCCGTACTTGGTTTGCTTTTATGGAACTGGAGAGAGAGAGAGAGGAGAGAGAGAGAGAGAGAGAGAGAGAGAGAGAGAGAGAGAGAGAGAGTCCGTCTGTCTGTCCGTACTGGAGATATGCAGAGATGCTGGTGACTGGGGCTTTGATGTTGTGCTTAACTGCCAAACCCAGGATCCCCATGGGCTCAGGTGGTCTTAAATTGATCATTGATCATTTGACTCAGAAGAAATCTAGGCATTTAATTCCCCCAGTTTAAGCATAGTACATGTTCATGGTAAAAGCTAAATGTGAAAAACAGATAAAACATGATATGAAACAGAAAATGAAAAGCACCTGGGCTCCCCAGCCTGGAGATAATCGCTGCTGACATTTCAACAGAGTGGAGATTACAGGCACCGTGTTTTCTTGCCTTCCTGATCCCTGAATCACGAGCAGTGAGCACTTTCTCAGGTTATTCCTCTTCGTAAGCCTGTTTGACGGCTTGTCCCACTGCACCTTCCTGGCATCTGTGTCAAGCTGCTCCCCCTGCTGAGCATGCAAGTGACTTCCCGTTTGTCCTCACCGTGACCCCGGATGGCTCATGTGTGTGACGCTCTGACAGGCACAGAGAGGACGGGTCATCCAGCCTAGCTGTGAGCTTGGATTCCAGAGGCTCCTCAAAGGGTTCTTTAAGCACGAGCAAGGGGAGTGTCAGAAGCAGGCGCTGGGCTGGGAGTCTGCTGGCCCTGTCTGCCCTGGACAAGGATGGAACAAATGCCCCTACTCCGGGCTTCAGAGTCCTAGGGCTGATTCCTGGTCACGAGCATCTCATCCTTCCTCCTGGGGAATCAGGCAGCTGACTTGCAAGGCCTCCTGCTAAGTGGGGTGTCAGGGGAATGGATGCACCCGTCTTCTCTGAGAGCCCTGGAGGTGGTGTCCCTGCACCCTCACCCATGCAGGAAGAGCTCTGCTGGCCTCTGCCCTCAAGGTTTGCCTGTAACAGGGACCCTCGAGGCTCCAGGTCTTGCTTTAGCTGAAGGGCCCTGGAGGCTCTGAGTGGGGTATGGGCAAAGCCCAGCAGGAGAGAGGAAGAGGTGCTAGAGCCCAAGGGCGGGCGAGATGGGCTGGAGCCTGCAGTCGCCCCCTGCGGAACTTAGGGAGTCAGGAGAGGGGCCCCAGATTCCACTCCCTACTGGTGAATGGATGCGTCTTCTCTGTCTCCCCAAAACCCCCTGGGGACTCCAGGGGAGGTGACAAAGCTGCTCCTTCTGGGTCTCTCAGTGAGTTCTTCTCTCTGACTCTTGAAAGCTGGGTGGGGAGAGAGGAATCTCACTTTTCTAGGGTGTTTGCGGCTTTGGGATCAGGGATTGTTGGACCATCATAGGACCATTGGACCTCTTGATCCAATTCCTCTTGTTATAGGTGAGGACGCTGATGAGGTTCCAGCTGATGGAAAGTCAGCAGAGGGAGTGTACAGGTAGTACAGGGGGTCAGGACACTTGACTTGAATATGGAAACCTTGGTTCAATCCCAAAAACACCACCAGGAGCAACCCTGGGCACAGAGCTAGGAGTAACCCCTTAGCACTCGAGTTGTACTCAAGCAGGTTATGACCCAAAAACCCAAAGGGGAAGAAATGTGAGTGGTGATTTGGGGATGTGGCTCAGGAGTAGAGCACCTGCTTCCCAGGTGTGAGGTCCTGGGCTTCGTCCCCTGGCACCGCAAAAGGAAAATACAGGAACCAGAGCGGTAGTACAGCAGGTAGAGTGTTTGCCTTGCATGTGGCTGACCAGGTTCCATCCCGGCATCCCGTATGGTCCCTTCAGCTTACCTGTAGTGATTCCTGAGTGCAGAGCCAGAAGTACCCCTGGGCATTGTCAGGTGTGGCCCAGAAACAAAGGGAAAGAGACATAATGGGAAATGGCTCAAGACACGGAAGCCCAGGGTAGTTCACTGCCCGTGATCTTACACTCACACACCCTTTGGCCCTTCACACTGGCTGCACACTCAGTCTCTCACACTCTGCGTTGTGCTGTCCCCCATACCCTTGCTGGCACTATAGCAAAGACACACACTCTGGGTGGGGCTTCAGGATCCAAAAAACTGTGCTGTCCTTTGGGAACTGTGCTTGGGTGGGGGAGTGCGAGGGATTGAACTCACATTAACCAAGCCCTTCCCAGAATGCTGGCTATGTATTCCTGATTGGGAGTAGGACTGGGGAAGGGTTCGATAAACCCTAAAGGAGTGGGGAGACTGAAATCCCTCCCCACTCTTTCCCTTTACCTCTGGGAGGAGATAAGGGGACGGCATCACTTAGGGCCACTAAAGGGTTAGCATGGCAGCCCCTCACCCCACATTGATCCCATATGGGCACTGCAGTCATTCCTTTGGGAGCTCTAAGCATCGGGGGTGGGTGGGGAGGGGTTACCTGTGCAAGCCAGCACTGACTACCACCTAGGGCCCAGATGACACCCCAACAGCTTCCAGCTCGGTGATGAGCTGGGGTGGGGGGGAGAGGGTGAAAAGCAGGTCCCCTCCCTGACCCGCCTCTCTCTGTGCCCCACTTCTACCTGCCTTGCCCCACACTCCCCAACCTCAAGTCTGCCAGCCCTGAGTCCACGATGCTCCCAGAGGCCCAGGCAGGGCTCAGTGGGGGCTCTTGGGCTGCAGAGGATAGAGGCAGCCCCCACTCAACAGCCTTGTTCCTGAGGTGTGTCGGCTAGCCTGAGCACACAGGGACACCCCACGTCAGGGGAAATTAGCCTGAAGTGCCTTCCCCAGGAGCTCAGGACACTGTGTGCATGTGACATGGCATGGGGGTCCCATCCCACCCTAGACCAAGTCCTCCCTCAACCCAGTCAACCCTGTTGCCCACTAAAAACCTGTCCCCTATGCTCCACCCCCACCACTGAGCCCCGTGTACACGAAGTCATGAAAGCCTTTGCTGGGGCCACAGCAGAGGTCACTGCCTTCTCCCTGACTCTCCCTGATGAAGGCTTCAGAACCAGCTCTCAGCCTATCAGCTTTCTGAGACCCCCAAAGCCCGCTTAGACCTCAGAGGGGCTGAGCCATAGTACAGATGGCCAACCCCAGGTTCCATCCCCAGCATCCCATACGGTTCCCCAAGCCCCACCAATAGTGATCCCTAAGAACCACCAGGTGTGACAACCCCCCAAAGGCCTCCAAGGGGCAGCGGTTCTGTCTCCTCCCCCGGCACTGTCCCTGTGGGCCATTACTCCTCCTCTAACGCTCCAGCCTCCAACCGTCCTCGGGCCTCTGCGCAAATGTGCTCCCCACCTCTTCCCCCAGAGCGCAGCCCTCAAGTCTTACACCCCAAATTCTTACACCCCCTGCTCTGTTCTCCCTCGGGGCAGGTGTCTTCACACCGTGAGCTCTCGGAAGGCAACGCACCTCCTCTTCATCCTCCTCTTTCTCCTCCTTCCACTGGCCCCCTGCCTGCCCTATGTGTGGACAGGACCCATGAATGAACCCACTCTCTGAGGTACGTATTGTCGCCACCACCACCTGCAGCTGCAGACCAGGCGCCGAGGACAGCACAGAGAGGGTCGAGCAGCCCGAGGCCGGCCCAGGGCATCAGCCTCTGCAGGGTTTGAGCCACATCAGCCCCCAGATCTGGCACTTGTCACTGCTCCCAGCCCAGCTTCCTGCTGGTCTGCGTGTCTGTCCGCACAGACTCTGCAGACCACTCAGCTGGCCCCCGCATCCCTCCCCAGAGTGGCCCCCAGAACCATGGAGAGGCTGAGTGAACTGGAGAACCCGCTGCTGCCTCAAGGCACCTACCCCTATCCAGAGGCTCCACCCGGCTGGCCATGCCAGGAGAAGCTCTATTCCTACCTCCTGGGGGCGCAGGTCCTGCACGCGCCCACCAGTTCCTGGACCCAGGGTCCCTGCAGCTGGCCGTGGAGGCCTGGTACAGACCCAGCTGCCTCCTGGGGAAGGACAAGGTCAAGGAGCCCAGGGCCGGCAGCTGCGAGACCAGTTTCACAGAGGAGCACAGAGCTCCCGGCCAGGCCTGCGGGAGCGCGAGGCAGGAGCCGACCAAGAGGAAGAGGGAGGAGGAGGTCGCCATCCAGACAGTGTCCTATGGGGTTCAAGAGGAGCTGCAGAGTCAGGAGGATGAGCAGGGAGAGGAGGGAGGTGAGTGCATGTTCCTGGATTCCTCCCCGGCACCACGTGGTTCCCGCCGCCCCAGCACCACCAGGGCTCACGCCTGAGAACGGGACTCTGCAGAGTGTGGCCCCCCAAACCCAAAATCACAAAATAAAAGCCGGGGCTGGGGAGATAGTTCAGCAGGTTGGATGCTTGCCTCGCATGCAAACAACCTGGGTTCGATTCCCAGCATCCTCTATGGTCCATGCACCGCCAAGAGTGATTCCTGAGTGCAGAGTCAGGCGTAACCCTGAGCACTGGCAGGTGTAAACCCCCCCAATTAAATGAAATAAAATGAAACGAATATTCCTGAACCCACCATGTGAATGTTGAGCTTTAGCAGGTCTGGGCTGGGCCCAAGAATCCGATGTTACTGAAAATCCTTCATTTCTGACATAGATATTGTCCACACTTTAAAAGGCACTAGCTTAAATTGACTGCTTTTAAAAGTATGTATTGTTTCCGACTTACTTTTTATATGTGTGAAGTAAAATAGTTTTACTTAGGGAATATGAGCAGAGAGAGAGAACCATAAAACAAAGAGAAATTTTGCACACCAGCCTAGGGGTACAGGACTCCAGAAGGGAGCGTGCCTCTCTTCTTGTTTTCCTTTTCCCCAGCTTTATTCAGTAATTTGCAGTTGGCACATAACACTGGATAAATGTAAGGTGATAAGATGATGTGATTATGTACATATTGTAATTACCACAATCAGGTTATTAAGACATCCCTCACTTCAAAAACGAAATACCAGGGTCAGAGAGATTCTAAAGATTCCTTGCATATGGCTGACCTGGATTTTATCCCGTACCCCACATGGTCCCCTAATACTGCCAGGAGTGATCCCTGAGCATAAAGCATAGCCCTGAGTATTGCTGGGTGTGCAGCCCCCAAAAAAAAAGGCTAAATATCAATGGATGCATATCTATATCCAAGAGAAACCTCTTGCCAGTGACCATTAGAGGATGCTCTTCTAGTCTTTTTTCAGCCATGTCTTTCCTAAACTATTCCTCTGAAAATGTCTTACCGTCTACAGTTTTGTAACCTGGTTTATTCTGTCTGACCAACATAATTTAGGATAGCTCCATGTGACTGAGTACTCTCCAAACTTATTGTTTTGTTTTGGAGTCACACCTAGTGTTGCTCAGGGATCACTTCCAGAGGGGCTTAGAGAAATGAATGTGAAATTGGGGATCAAACCCAGGTGGGGATCAAACCTTTGTGGGCTCACTGCATTATGTCTCCGGCCCGTCTAAGATGATTTAGAAGCGTTCCATGGTCTCCGTCCAAAGTTAGGCCATTGTGTTTCACCTCACTTTACTGTTTATTGTCCATTGAAGTTGTTTCTCATTTTGCATGATTCCAGCCTTGTGAAGAACAAGCCTGGACAGTTATTCCTGTGTTCTTTCCTTGAAGCTGAATCATCGGATGTTTATTAAGGTCACTGATAAGATGCTGGGCCCCCCAGGCTCCCACCGACAGCCAAGTTGCCACTGGGGGGCCCTGGGCTGGCCCACAGAACCCCACTCCTATTTTGCAGAGTGATGTGACCTCCACAGAGAGCGAGAGTGAAGACAGCTTCCTCACACTACCCCCCAGGGACCACCTGGGCCTCACCATCTTCTCTATGCTCTGCTGCTTCTGGCCCCTGGGCATCGCCGCCTTCTACTTCTCCCAGGGGTAAGAGCCCTTGGAGCCTGCACACTGCCCACCCCCACTGGAGGGCTTGCCAGAAACAAGGGCTGCATGGGCTTTGGGGTCCTTGGCTGGGCATAGTGTGCTCACTGCCATCACAATCTCTCTCCCCAGACCAGCAAGGCCATCTCCAAGGGGACTTCCGGCTGGCCAGCACCACCTCCCGCAGGGGCCCTCTTCCTGGCCACGCTGTCCATCGTGGTGGGAGCCGGACTCTACGTGGCTGTGGTGGTGGCTCTGGCGGCTTACATGTCCCAGAGCGGTCATGGCTAGTGGGCCAGGAGCTGGCGTCCGACTCCCCTGCTCCCTGGGGCTTGGGCTTGCAGACACTACGGGAGCCCCTGAAGCCCACCCCTGAGGGTGCCTTGTTGGGGGGCGGGGGCCTGCAGGCTTCCCATCACCTCATCTTACCCCTGTCCCCCAGTCCCGGGGCCAGGCTTGGGGGCACTCCTCTCCAGCCTGACTATGTGGGGAGATCACCCCTCCCCATGTAACCCTCTGGCTAGAGATCACCCCCACCCCACGTACCCCTCTGGCTAGAGGCCAGCTGAGAGCTCAGCCATTCACTAGAGGGTCTCCTGCCTGCCGAGCGCCCACCACCCAACTCTGCCCTCCTCTGCACAGCAAAAAGAGCAGCTTAGAGAGGCGAGAAAGAGGGTGCTGGGGTCAGGGGATCTGAACCAGGGCTTCTAGCCCAGAGGCGTCCCCACCCGGGCACAGCTGAGTTTGCCCAGCTCCTCTCTCTCTGGCCTCCTGATGTCCAGACCCCGCCAGGCAAAGGCCACTCTCCAGGGCTCCCTGGCTCCTTCGGAAGAGGCCTGCCTCTCCTGTGCGCATGGGAGCTTCTAGAGACCAGAGGCATCTCGGGCTGGAAACCGCAGGAATGAGAGACAGGTGCAAGGTCAGAGGCTGAGGGACTGCTGACCCTGTGGCTCTCCCCTTTCTGCCCTGTCCCCTGCCCACAGCCACCTTTTCTGAGCTTTTACCTCATGGCCCTGAGTTAGCACCTCCCGGGTAGACAGTGCCACCAGCCTAAGTGTGGGTGGGAGGGCAGGCACTGTGGAGCTGCAGAGAGGAGAGACCCCCGGGGAGCCGCAAGTTCAGGTGAGGACAGGGACACTGAGCCTGACCTAGCCACTGACCAGAAACTGTGCTGAGGAAGGCTTCCTGGAGGAGGTGTCCCTTGTGGGAGGAGCATTAGCTAAGGGGTTTCCAATGAACCTTCACATCATGGCTGGGATGACAGCCCTCCACAGGGGCCTTGGGGCCAGCCTGCAGCGTCCTGAAACCAACCTACGGTGGTTACTGGGTGCTCCAGAGCCTCCTGCAGACCAGTGATGCCCTCCTGCCTCGAAGAGCTGCGTGGTCAGTGGGGAGTCCTGGAGCCCCTGGACTTCATCACTGATACCCCCACTCAGAGCTGCTGTCAAAACTCCCAGCCACAGGAAACATGCTGTGGGCAGGCTTGTGGGACTCCAGCTGGGGGACCCTGTTCTCTGCTCCTTAGGTCTGTCCTTCCCCTGCCTCGAGCAGAACCTGGTGGTGGACCCACAAATGACCCGCCCAGAGCCCCAGACCACCTTTACCCCCCCCTCTCCTGAAGCTCCCCCAGGCCCGGGCAGAATTCGAACATCCCAATAGTGTATATATTCCCTTTAATAAACTTTTCTGTAATACCCTGGTTTCCTCTCGCCTGGCCTTCCTTTCCTTCCTTCCTTCCTTCCTTCCTTCCTTCCTTCCTTCCTTCCTTCCTTCCTTCCTTCCGTCCTTCCTTCCCTTCCTTCCTTCCTTCCTTCCTTCCGTCCTTCCTTCCTTCCTTCCTTCCTTCCTTCCCATTTCTTCCCTTCCCTTCCTAAGATGATTTAGAAGAGTTCCATGGTCTCCATCCTAAATTAGGCGCCATTGTGTTTCACCTCACTTTCCTGTTCATTGGACACTGCAGTCGTTTCTCATTTTGCCTGATTTCAGCACAGAGCCAGGAGTAAGCCCTGAGCACTGCCAGGCCTGCCCCACCCCAACAAAACAAACAAAACAAAACATGTACACCTGAATTCTTATCTTGGACTCAACTTCTAGGGAGACCCAAACCAAGACAGGAGCATATGTGGGTACACATACGTTGTGGCGCCGTTGTGCATATGCCCTTGTCACAGATGTAGGCATGCAGCCATGCACGCTAGCACACACTGGACAGCTCACAGGTGCACAGATCTCATGTGGACACATGCACACACCAGGGCGAAGAAGGAGCCACAGGGGCTAAGCGACAGCACAGCGGGGAGGGCGTTTGCCTTGCACACAGCTGACCCGGGTTCAATCCCCGGCATCCCATGTGGTCCCCTCAACACCGCCAGGACTAATTCCTGAGTGCAGAGTCAGGAGTAACCCCTGAGCATTGCCGGGTTAGACACAAAAAGCAAGAAATAAAAAAGTTGCCGCGGCAGTGAGGAACCACAGCCCAGGCCTGCCTGCTCTGTGGTCTCACCCACTACATGCCCGGCTCCCGGGAGTGCTCACCGCCCTGTGCTCACCATCCTGTCCCGCCCCCTCCAGCCCTGACACCCCACTCTCCTTCCTAGGACAGAAAGACTCCACTCAGGGCCCCAGAATCTGCTCCCCCCCCCCTGCTCACCCTACCCCTGGCTGCAAAGTCATACTCTGCAGGAGAAAACGAGAAGAGCCATAAACCCTCCCGCCTCCTGCCCAAGTCCCCAGGAACAGACCCTCCCCTTGGAGCCTCCCTCAGGCAGCAAGCACCCCATCCTTCCGCAAGCCTGGGGCTCTCTGCCCGCACCTCCTGCTGGAGTCTGCAGGGAGGCTGGAGCTTGCAGTTCAGGCTGGTTCCTTGGGCTGCCAGAGAGAGGCTGGGGGCGGGGAGGGTCCCCTGGGCGAAGGTGCCCGTGACGAACTGCAATGCCAGCACATCTGTGCAAATATTACCAATTATTTCCCGCACTATAAACACCCAGCAGGAAGGCCAGGAAGCAACCAACCCAAACTGTTTAAAATAGAACCACAATTGCTGCGCAGGGAAGTCGGGGCAGCCAGCACCAGGGCCCTGCACCGGGAGCCTGGGCTCCCCCGCCCCGCAAACCCAGATGCCCTGAAATTCAACTGCTGGCAGCCGCCATCGCAGTCTCCTCCTGCACTGGTCAGGCAGCCCTCACAGGACACGTCCTGGCCCCTGAGGGGGATCTGGGGTCGGCTCCACGGGGCCTCGCGTCCAGGGAACAAACAGGACGGGCCAAGACAGAGGAGCACAGGCACGGGCCCTGGTCGAGGGCAACTGCTGCCAGGCTCCAGCCAGAGCGGGACGGGCATGGGGAGGACCCTTCACTGCACCTGTGAGCTGCCCAGATTGTGGGTACAGACACACCACTGCCAAATGTGGAAGCGCCTCCAAACCAGTGGGCAGACAGCACCGAGTCCTGCACCCCTCGGCCCCGCCTCCAACATGCGTTCCCTGCCCTGGCACCTCCCCGGGGCTGCTGTCAATCACCGCAAAGGTTCCCCTCTCCTCTGTGGATGCCCTCAGGAGGGGAGTCCAGGCCAGCCCACCACCCCTTTGCAGCCTACCCCTTTGTAGAGCCGGCTTCAGAGTCCTCCACTAAGCAAGCCTGGTGCCCCGGCTGCACGAATGTGAGTCCTCAGGGTTTGCTGCAGCACGCAGGGGAGCTGAGCAGGCCCAAGGGGAGAGGGTCGGGTCTCCCCATCCCCCCAGCCCGGAGCTACTCAACTAGGCTGGCGATATCTGCCCCTACATCAAGAGAAAGTTCTAGGATGGGTTTTCTCCCTGCCAACAACCTTACGAAGCTGAACAACGCCCCCCTCCCCACCCTACTCTCTGCTCCCTACCTCTCCTCCCAGCCTGTTTCAGCCTCAGTCTCCCCTGCCAGCCCCTCCTGAGGCTCATACCTCAGCCCGTCTATTTCGGTGGCCTGGGAGGGGGTGCTGGGAGCCCGAGAGCTTGCTATCTGGCATATACATGCCCCAGATCACGACGGGCAGCACACACACACACACACACACACACACACACGACTGCCAGCACACAGGAACAAGCCGGGGCGCGCGCCTCTACCACAGGGGAAGGTGCTACTCTGGATGGCGGTGATGGGGGTGGAGGGTAGCCCACAGAGACACTCAGATGTTCTGAACAAAAATAAAAGGTGCCCAAGCAACCCATCTGCATTTCAGATCCTGCCAACCTACATCCCTTGAACTGCTTTCGCCCAGCTCTCTGTTGAAAAGCTTGGCAGGATTCAAAGTCACTTCTAGCTCGGTGAGGAAATGACAAAGAAAGAAATTCCCAGGGGGCAGGGCACCCCATGGGGTAGCCCTGAGGGGATCAAAGGGGACCGAGGACAGATTTGCAACAGTGGGAAGAGGCTGGCGGAGGTGGCAGGGGTGGAGCCTGGAGGGGAAGAGGCGGGGCAAAGCAGCAGGTGGGGCGGGGCCAAGGCGGGTGGCAGGTATGGTGGGCGGGGCCATGGAATGTCAGGGGCGGAGTCAGGGCCGGTGCAGCTGGAGGTTTGGGCAAACTAATCCGACAAAGAGCTCACACAAACGCCCATCACACCTCTAGTGACTATCCCCAGGCACGCGTTTCAGTCCCCATTTAAGACAGGGAAGGGGGCCACAAAACTGAGGCGCACCAGATTCTTTTCGCGACCTCCTTGAGTCCCATCCTGCAGCTCCACACCAGGCCCAGATCCCCAGGCCTGACCTAATGTTTGACTCAGGGCCAGCTGCGGGGCTGACCCATCAGGTCAGCTGAGAAGAGTCTGGAGCCAGTGCCCAGTTTGGAGCCTACCCCTGTTCCGCCCAGCCGGTGGGCATCTTCCTTGTTCGGAAATGGAGGCGGAAGAGACTGTGTATGTGTTGGGGGTTAGGTTGCTATGACGATGACAGACGCGTACTGTGTGATCCCCACAGCACGGGTGTCCAGAAGGCTTCCACGGAAAGGCCCTGAACCACCTCCAGTCCTCGCCACCCTGAATCGCTTCCTTACCCAAGCCCCAGTCTCCCACAGTCTGGGACCCCAGGTCCCCGCGGAGCTCACTGAAGGCCACTTCAGGGCCCCTTTGCTGGAATTCCCTTTTCTGCGTCTCTGCTCTGACCATTTCTTCCACCCGCATAAACAGCTTCCAATGCACAGTAATAGAAAATCTCACCTTCTCACAACTGCCCACACCCCAACGCCAGGTGGAACCAGGGGCCTCTTTTGTGGAAAAGTCTCATCGTCTCTCCCTCTCCCCAGCCCCTCAACCCATTGGCTCTTCTGAGCTAGGGGCTCATGTCAGACCAGACCCCTGTAGTCCTGCACCCCAGCGGGAGAGGGTTGTGTCAGGATTCACCCCAGGCTGACGCAGACTGCAAACGAGGGATCCCCTGGTGGTGTCTCAGAAGAAACAGATCACGGAATCCTGCACCCCCTCTCTGCTGTGCCCCAGGTTGTGGGAAAGACCCTCCCTGCCCCCTGCCCGGCGCTCTGGGTCTGTGCTGGGTAGAGACTAACATGGGATCAGAGCGTTTGCCTTGATGCCACTCACCCAGGATCAATCCCAGCACCTCATCCTGGAAACCCCACCAGGAGTGAGCCCTGAGCACAGAGTTAGGAGTAAGCCCTGTCACTGCTGGATATGGGCCCAAACTCACCACTACCACCACCACTGTGAGAGAGGGGGAGGGGAGGAGAGAGAGAGAGAGAGAGAGAGAGAGAGAGAGAGAGAGAGAGAGAGAGAGAGAGAGAGAGAGAAACAAGAAGGGAAGGGAAAGAGGCCAAAGTGCTTCCTCTTTGAGCCCTTTGGCCCTTTGAGCTCTGGTTAAGAACAGGGCCAGAGGGGCTGGAGCCGCCCAGCCAGTAGGGCGTTTGCCTTACACGCAGCCAACCCACGTTCGATCCCCAGCATTCTATATGGTCCCTGAGCACCTCCAGGAGTAATTCCTGAGCATCACCAGATCACTGTCACTGTATCACTGCCTTCCCGTTCATCATCGAGGGGCCCCAGTAACATCTCCATATGTCTTGTTTCATGCTAGTAGAGCCCAAGGGCATCCGCTTGCTCCAGGAACATAAAGAGCCTCAATCCATTCTGAAATGGGGCCTATAATTGTTACTGGTATTTGGCATATCAAATACAACACGGTAGCTTGCCAGGCTCTGCAGTGCAGGTAGCATATGTAGTCATCTCTAAGTCCAGCATTTAGGGGGCGGAGCGATAGCCCAGCGGGTAGGGGCGTGTGCCTTGCACGCAGCCGGCTCATGCCGGCACGGGTTCAATCCCGGCATCCCATATGGTCCCCGAGCACTGCCAGGAGTGGTTCCTGAGTGCAGAGCCAGGAGAAACCCCTGAGCATTGCCGGGTGTGACCCAAAAAAGCAAAAAAAAAAAAAAAAAAAGTCGAGCATTTATTGATGAACCGTGCTGCAAGCAGCTGCACAAGCTGGCTGTGATAGGCTGGTCTGCTGGGTGGAGATCTGACGAAAGGGAAGTCGGATGAGGAAAATGGAGGTCCTCATGGAGTGGGGGTCATCTGGCTTGTTTGCAAGGCTCTGCTGGGATGGCGGGCCAGGGCTAGAACCCGTCATCCCTCCTGGGTGCCTCGTGAGTGGCTGGGCACAGGGAGAGCAAGTAGCAGCTCTGCTCCATGTCTGTGAGTCCATCACCAGATGTGACTTAAAAAAAAAAAGACCAGGGCCAGAGGGCCCGAGCAATAGTCCAGCAGGGAGAGCATTTGCCTGGCACCTGGCCGGCCTGGGTTCGACCCCCAGCATCCCATATGGTCCCCAGAGCATGGTCAGGAGTGATTCCTGAGCATCGTCGGGTGTGACCCAAAAAAGACAAACCAAAAAAAAAGTTAATATCAGATCATTTTAACCTGAATCAGGGCTGGCAAGGAACACCCATAAGTTTTATATTTTGCTTTTGTTTTTGTCTGGGGCCTCCAAGCAATGCTCAGGAGGTGAAGGGATGGACCCTCCAAAGATATTCTGCCAATGGCTGATGGCCCAGTGCTAAGGTCCATTGCTATCACGAGTTATTTAATGAATTAATTTATTTTTTAAATTGCTATAACAGTCATTCCCAGTAGGGCCATGCAGTCCTGGGGATAAGACCCGGGGCCCCACATGAGCAAGGCTTTACACGTGAGCCACATCCCTGCCCGCCTCCCCAACAAGGAGCTGTTTTTAAAAGCTTTTCTGGGAGCCGGAGCAATAGTCCAGCGGGTCGGGCGTTTGCCTTGCACGTAGCTGGCCTGTGCCAGCCTGGGTTCAATCCCCAGCATCCCATATGGTCCCCCGAGCACCTCCAGGAATAATTCTTGAGTGCAGAGCCAGGAGAAACCTCTGAGCATTGCCGGGTTTCAAACAAGCAAAAATAAATGAATGAATGAATGAATGAATGAAGAATGAATGAATAGATAAATGAATGAATGAATGAATGAATGAATGAATGAATGAATGAATGAATGAATAAATAAAAGCTTTTCTGGGCCGAAGTGATAGCATAGAGGGTAGGGCATTTGCCTTGCAAGACCCGAATTTGATCCCCAAAAATCCCATATGGTCC
The DNA here is from genome assembly GCA_021461705.1 of Cryptotis parvus. Classification (NCBI taxonomy): domain Eukaryota; kingdom Metazoa; phylum Chordata; class Mammalia; order Eulipotyphla; family Soricidae; genus Cryptotis; species Cryptotis parvus. The sequence continues at coordinate 32,302 of JAJIBD010009906.1, read as the reverse complement.
CCCAAGCCCCACCAGGAGTAATTCCTGAGCAAAGAACCAGGAGTAACCCCTGAGCGTCGCTGGGTGTGACCCAAAAAAGCAATAATTAATTAATTAATTAATTAATTGAACTTTAAAGAATAAAGTTCAAAGGGAAAGCCAGTGCTCCTACTAAAAAGCTTTTCCGGTTCAGGAGCGATAGTCCAGTGGGCAGGGTGTTTGCCTTGCATGCAGCCTACCCGGGTTCCCCCATCCCCGGCACTGCCAGAGGAGTTAATTCCTGAGTGCAGAACCAGGAATAACCCCCGAGCATTGCCGGATGTGACCCAAAAAAGAAAAAAAAAAGCATTTCCAAGTGGTAAGACCATACCACTGAGATAAAATGTGGCAGATAAGAGGGTTTCAAAATAGGAACAATATTTTTTAAGAAAGGGGGGGGGGGGGCTTGCAGCTTCCAGAAGATTCTATGACTCTCCCTGGAGTAACATAAACATCTCACACGCAGTCTCTGCCTCTGGGCATGTGCTGGGCCGCAGCAGCTAGAGGCCTCCTCTCTTCCCCTCCTCAGCCGCAAGTTCTCTGAGGTCAGGACTGTCATTATGACTCATTCTGATGAAGCATGGAATACAGTACTCAAGGTCACGCAGACAGCAGTGATGGTGCTGGCATCTGAGCCGGCTTCTGGAGCCAAAGGCAAGGCCCTGGGGCAGCGGCTCAGCCAGCAGCACTCTCAGCCAATTAGTCATTTCTCTGCATGCCGGTTCCAGCCTACTGTGAACTCCTAAACGGCAGGGACCCCGTTCTCTCAGCTGCACCCCCACCACAGACCCATGGAGTTCAGGATATGTGCCAGAAACAGGACAGAGATACGCCACCGCAGTCTCTAAGGACACCCATTTCCAGTGTGCCCCTTATTGGAACGCATGTCACAGAGAACCCCGGCCCACATGCCCAAAGCACAGAGTCAAGCTTCTTCAGTGACTGCTTGTGTTATGGTAGCTCTGAAAGAGACAGGTGATGGGGCCGGGAGCGATGGTACCGGGGGTATTGTCTTGCCTTGCACACAGCCAACCTTGGTCCAATCCCTGGCATCCCATACACTTCCCCAAGGTTGCCAGGAGTGATTCCTGAGTGCAGAGTCAGGACCAAGCCCTGAGCATCACTGGTGTGGCCCCCCAAACAAACAGAAACAGGTGACTGGAGCAATTGTACAGTGGAAATATCTCTAAATGAGAGAGGTGATGGGGCCAGAGTGATAGTACAGTGGGTATTACTCGTCCCTTGCATGCAGCCAACTGCCTGGACATCCCCGAACCCCATATGGTCGCCTGAGCCCGCCAGGAGTGATACAGAACCAGGAGCAAGCCCGAGCACAGCATAGAGTACTCCAAAGCTGAATGAATGAATGAATGAATGGATGGATGGATGGATGGATGGATGGATGGATGGATGGATGGATGGATGATGGATGGATGGATGATGGATGGGTGGATGGATGGATGGATGGATGATGGATGGATGGATGGATGATGGATGGATGGATGGATGGATGGATGGATGATGGATGGATGGATGATGGATGAATGAATGAGCGAACAAGCGAGCGAATGAACAAAAGAAACAGGTGAAATGTAGTGCTGGTCCCTTCATCTAAGGAAACACTAGACAGACATTAGCATCAAGAGGGAAATTGCCAGGCGGGCAGCGGGGCGTCTGAAGGGTGTGGGCCTCAACAGAGAGCAAACCCCAGAGTGAGCCCTCAGAGTGGGAGTTCAACGCTTGTGACTCCCGGGAGGTGGCAGGAGTGGAGGGAGGCTGGGAGGCCGCGGGGGGAGAGGGAGAGCAGGGGTGCAGGCAGTGAGCCCAGGGCCTGGCCCCAGCACTGTGCTGGAGGATGGAGAAAGGTGCGGGGGTCGACCCCTGCTTCCAGGTGTTTGAGTTTTAGGGGGTGCCACCGCGCCCCCTCCTACCTGCCCCCGTGAGCAGCTCCCTCTCTCCCACAGGCATGGTTAATGCCTTTACCCACTTTACTCAGACTTGCAGGGTAAATGGTGCATGTCATTAGAGCTTGTGCAGCTCCTTCGTTCCCTTCTCCTCACCCCGCAGGTTTCGAGCAGCCAGAGGACGGGACCTAATCCAAGCCACAGTAGGTGCCTAATAAACGAAACCAATGAATTCGGCGGCAAGCCGGGAGGTCCCTGTCTCCCCGCAGCCCTGGAAGGCCCAGAGCAGCCTCGTGAAGGCATGTGAAGCCTGAGTTTACTGCGGGGCTCTCCCAGCCCTGCCCTGTAGACGCTGACAGCACCTTTGACATGGTTTAAAAATGGGCTCCCTGAGGCCGGAGCGATAGCATGGCAGGCAGGTCACTTATCTTGCACGTGGCCGAGGTGGGTTGGGTCCCGACACCCCCTACAGTACTGCAAGCCTGCCAGGAGTGAGCCCTGAGCCCTGCTGGCTATGTTCCAAAAGCAAAAACAAAAAAGCGGTTCACTTCACATAAAATCCAGTATTTCTTGGAAGAGACTTCACCAGAGCATTTCCCCAATATTTTATTATAAAACAATTCCCAGGCATACAGAAAAACAAAGAGTTTTACAGTGAAAGCCTCCTCGCTCCTCCCAGGGCCATCAGGACTCTGTCATTGCTCTCCTCATTCAGTCATTCTCAATTCTTTATTGTGTTGTTCTTTCCTCCTCCATTGCTATTGTGAGCATGTCTGGGGCTCGCACATGCTTGGCTGCAGAGCTCCAAGCTCTGTATAAGCTCATCCACTCATATCAGCTAAGTTGTATGCACTCAGCTGTCCTGCCACGAAGGAATGCGACACCCGGGAGGGACGTGGGTTGGACTCAGAGCCTTGAGGCAGGCACCGCCTCATTGCACCAAATCCCCAGTCCTGGGGAGGTTTTTTGTTCTGTTTTGTTTTGTTTTGTTTTTTTTTTGCTTTTTTGGGTCACACCCGGCAATGCTCAGGGGTTACTCCTGGCTCTTTGCTCAGGAATTACTCCTGGCAGTGCTCGGGGGACCATATGGGATGCTGGGGATTGAACCCGGGTAGCCGCATGCAAGGCAAATGCCCTACCCACTGTGCTATTTCTTTTCTTTCTTTCTTTTTTTTTTTTTTTTTGCTTTTTGGGTTACACCCGGTGACGCTCAGGGGCTACTCCTGGCGGTGCTCGGGGGGGACCATATGGGATGCCGGGAATCGAACCTGGGCCGGCACAGGCCAGCCGCGTGCAAGGCAAACGCCCTACCCGCTGGGCTATCGCTTGGACCCCACCACTATGCTATTTCTCTGGCCCCATCTGGGGATGGTTTTAAAGTGCATTTCCCTTAGGTTTAATTGGGCCACGCCTAGCTGTGCTCAGGACTTTCTTCCGGCTTTGCACTCAAGGGATCACTCCTGGCCAGCTCAGGGATTATATATAGTGCAAGAAATTGAGCCCAGGTCAACCACATGCAAGGCACACACCCTACCTGCTCTTTCAGCTCCACAATCCCCTGCCTAATGATTTTAAACACATTTTCATGTGCTTCCTGGCACATGTCTTCTTTTGTGAAATTTCTGCTTAAATCCCTTGCCCGTTTGCTTCCTTTTGTTTGCTTGTCTCTAGCACAACATCGTAGAAATCCCTTTATCTCCCGGATCTTGTCCCCCCATCAGATACTTTACAAATATTTTCTCCCAATTTGTAGATTGCCTATTCATTTTCTCAGTGATATTTTTTTAAACCAAGGAACTTGTTATGGAAGCATACATTATAGAAAAGAACACACAAACAGAAGTGCCTGAATTTTAAAAACTGAACTCACCCAGAACTTAGCTTAAAAAAGAGCATTTTGGGGTCGGAGGGATAGCACAGCAGGTAGGGCATTTGCCTTGCAAGCAGCCAACCCAGGCTTGATCCCTGGCATCTTATGTGGTCCCCGAGCACTGTCAGGAGAGTGCTCTCCTGAGCGCACAGCCAGGAGTAACCCCCTAAGCATCGCTGGGTGTGACCCAAAAGCCTAAATAATTTTTTTTTAAAAAATAGCATTAGGGAGCCAGAGAGATAGTAGAGGAGTTAAGGCCCTCACCTTTCATGTGGCTCACCCTGGTTTGATCCCCAGATTCACAAATGGTCCCCTGAGCACCATAAGGGAAGACTTCAGAACACAGTACAAGGAATAGCCCCTGAGCACCACAGGTATGGTCCAAACATCCCACCACCTCCATGACGAAAAAGAAAGAAAAGAAATAGCACTTCCAGGCTCAGAGACACAGCTCAGTAGGGCAGGGTGCGTGCTTTGCATGCTATAGGCCCAGTTTCAATTCCCAGCTCCACATGGTCCCCTGTGCACCCATGGGTGACCCCCAAGCACAGAACTAGGACACCTGAGCTCCTCAGGTGCCAAAAACAAAAATTCAGGTCAGAGAGGCAGGAGCACACGGCACCGGATTGGCTCTCCACCATACGTAAGCCCTTAGGACCTCTGGCTCTGGCCCTCATGGGGCCCCAAGCATCACCCACCCCTTAGGACCTCTGGCTCTGGCCCTCATGGGCCCCCAAGCATCACCCCTTAGGACCTCTGGCTCTGGCCCTCATGGGGCCCCAAGCATCACCCCTTAGGACCTCTGGCTCTGGCCCTCATGGGCCCCCAAGCATCACCCCTTAGGACTTCTGGCTCTGGCCCTCATGGGCCCCCAAGCATCACTGGGCCAAGCACCAGCACATCACCAGCTGGCTCACCTAACCATCAGGCCGTGCAGAAAGGTCCAGAACAGCTGGGACCTGGTGCCCGGGCTCACAAGCCTGGGTCTGAAGGATTTCACCAATTCACATCCAGCACAACAAGCTTCCAGGCCAAGTGGGGCTTCCTCGTCGGCCCCCTCCTCCTCATCTTCCTGGTCTCTTACTGACCCTCTGATCAGGCCCAGAGCAGCCAGTACCCAACACCCACTTTTCCACTGCCAGTCACAAGGGGGATCTCCAGCACGGGGTCCCGGAGACAGAGAATCTACCCCTCCCCAACTCCATTCATTGTGAAACCCAATGGAGTGTTTTATGAACCGAGCCGGCGCTGTGCCAGGCCTTCTTCTTGTCAAAGGGACACAGTCAAGATCACCTCAACTTTCGCGGGCTTGCTAGCAGTGGGGGCTGCACACAGGAAACAGCTGCCTCGGACAGAGAGACCAAGACGTAGGAGGACAGAGCACAGAGCCCATTTGAGCAGTGGACAGGACTTTGACTTACAGGCTATGCAGTCAGTGATGTGAAGGCCACAGGGAGTGTCCCAGAAGGAAGAAAGACCACAGCGGTGTCCCCACACATCTGGCTGAGTTCCAGGCTTTGCCCATTTCTGTACTCCCTTGCGGTCAATACTAAACTTTCCATGCGGCCCCTGTGAACTGCGGGATTGGGGATGGGGGCCTCACACCACACCTATTCATGCTCATGACTGACCCCCGGCAGTGCCCAGGAAGGAGCCAGAATCAGGCAATGCATGGCAGGTGCCTCTATAGTCTCTCTCCAGCCCCAATATGGCGAATGCTATTCTCAAGTGGTAGTCAGGCCGGAGCAATAGCACAGTGGGGAGGGCGTTTGCCTTGCAAACAGCTGACCCGGGTTTGATCCCCAACATCTCATACGGTTCCCTAAGCACGGCCAGGAGTGATTCCTGAGTCCAGAGCCAGGAGTAACCCCTGAGCATCGCCGGGTGTGACCCAAAAAGGTCAAAAAAAAAAAAAAAAGAAGTGATATTCTGTTTTCCCTTCCCTTTTGTTGGGGGTGTGGTCATCGTACCTAGGGGTCGCACATTTCTAGAGCTGTGTTTGTACACACTTGGTTGCAGTGTGCTGGAAATGACACAATTTGATGTGGCACTGGGAACCTCACAGCAGTGCCAGGGACGGCACTCACAAGGTGGCACTCACAGACATGGGACTCACAAGGTGGCACTCACAGGTTGGCACTCACAGGGATGGAACTCACAGGATGGCACTCACAGGGTGGCACTCACAGGGGATGGAACTCACAGGATGGCACTCACAGACACGGGATTCCAAGGTGGCACTCACAGGGTGGCACTCACAGAGGTGGAACTCACAGGATGGCACTCACAGGGTGGCACTCACAGGGGTGGCACTCACAGGTTGGCACTCACAGGTTGGCACTCACAGGGGTGGCACTCACAGGGTAGCACTCACAAGATGGCAGTCACAAGATGGCACTCACCGGAATGGCACCTCACAGAGTGGCACTCACAGGTTGGCACTCACAGGTTGGCACTCACAGGTTGGCACTGAGGCATGGCACTCAGCCTGCAGGTCAGGGCTGGGGATTGCACAGTAGGGCCCTGAATACTAAGCCGCCACCCCAAGCCCAAGAAGATGATAGCTTGATAGTTTACTCTGTGTGTGTGTTTATGTGTGTGTGTGTGTGTGTGCATGTGAATGTGTTTGTGTGTTTATGTGTGTGAGTGTATTTGTGTATGAGTATGTGAGTATGTATGTATGTGTGGTATGAGTTAGTGTGGTGTGTGTGTGTGTGTGTGGTGCTTGGGAGCAAACCCAGTTCTCCTGTGCACGAGGCATGCGCTGTCCCAATAAACTCTTCTAAGCATCTGGAAATTGCTTTAAATGATTAAAATGCTTTGGGGCTTCATCAAAATGCTGGGACCCAGCAGTTGTGTCAAGTTGTGCTCCTTGGGGGGGGGGGGCAGCCCCAGTCTCTCATCTACCCCAGGGTAGATGAATCTTTTTTTTCCATTTTGCGGTGCTCAGGGTACCATACAGGTACCAGAGCACCTATATATAGAGCTGTGTTTGCACAGCAAGCACTCTTAAGTCTTTTTTTTTCTTTTTTGGGCCACACCCAGCAATGCTCAGGGGTTACTCCTGGTTCTGCACTCAGGAATTACTCCTGGCGGTGCTCGGGGACCATATGGGATGCCGGGGATCGAACCCGGGATGGTCACATGCAAGGCAAACGCCATACCCACTGGACTATCGCTCCGGCCGCACTCTTAAGTCTTTTAAGAGACTATTTCTGAAATTTCTCGCGGTCCCCTGAGAGCCAGGCTCCATCTGTACCTCAGGGCATCACGGCCACCCCATTTCAGCCCACAGCACACACTGAGGCTCTGGCCCTGGCCTCTCAGTAGGTTTTTGTTTTGTCATTTTGGGTCTCACCTGGCCATACTCAGGGGCTACTCGTGGCGGTGCTCAGGAAACCATATGGGATGCCGGGGATCGAACCAGGGTCAGCTGTATACAAGGTAAAAGGCCCTACCCGCTGTGCTACGCTTCGGCCCCTAGCAGCTGCCTGCCTTTATTTATTTAGTCATTTCTTTATTTGTTTGTTTAAATTTGTTTGCTTTTTGGGGTACACCCAGAGATACTCAGGGTTACTCCTGGCTCTGCACTCAGGAATGATTCCTGACAGTGCTCAGGGGATGCCGAGGAATCGAGCCTCGGTCAGCAAATGCCCTACCTGCTAGGAGCTGTCTTTCAAACCAGTCTCATTGCGGAGAAGCGTGTTTCGGGGAGAAGAGACGATTGGAAAAGCGCTGTGTCGGCGAAGTATCCTGAAGAGGCCAGTCTTCCTCCATCCCCAGTGGCCAGGACCCGGCGACCACCATGCCATATACTTCTGCCCTGTCTTGGACCCCGACTCTGACCTGAGCATTACCAGATGACTCTCCCAGAAGTCAGCGGGCCTTGAAGCTGAGTTGGGCCATTGGTGCCCACAGGTCACAGGGCCACACGGGCACCTACTGGCAGGCCTGGGCCGGGCCCAGGGCCTCTCGCTGATCCTCCAGCCAGTGCTGGACATCACCCACCTTCTCCTCTCCCAGTGCCTGCTGGACCTCGTCCTCCCTGCCAAGCCCTCCTGTAGCTGCCCTCTACTCCTCTGCCATTCCCAAGATCCCTCCAAAGGGGCGACACCCGAGCAGTTGCCTGACACATCTCTAAGCTGCTCTCCCCTTTCAAGGAGCCCACCCCAACCCCGTGCTCACCCTGCCCCCCAGCTCTGCCTGCAGACAGGATCCATCAGTGCTTGGCAGATTTTGTGCTATTTTCAAAGTCATTTTCCTTTCAGCTTTTAATTTTTTTCCCATAACATTAAACCTTTCTGTTGCTTCTTTCCCCAAAAGCCGATTCCTCCCTTCTTCCTCTGCTCTGAGAAAACCCCTTAAGAGCAGCAAGTAACTGCCAGCCCATGCCGCCACCGGATAGGACTGGGAGGCAGTACTCACACCAGGGCCTTCCTGTTGGAAGTCAGGCCAATGAGAGGGACAGGCAGCCCTGGGGGCCACACATGCACCCGACTCTTTTTGGGGGGCAGGGTCACACCTGGTGATCCTCAGGGTTTTCTCCTGGTTCTGCGCTCAGGTATTAGTCCAGGCAATGCTAGGGGGGACCGTATGGGATGCCGGGGATCAAACCTGGGTCAGCCACGTGCAAAGCAAACGTCCTCCCCACTATGCTATCACTCCAGCCTCATGCGTGCTCCCCAACTCTGTTCCCAGCAACAGGGTCCGTGCGGGCTCGAGCCTCCCTCAGCTTCCCATTCTCCTGTGACAGACACCAAACTGGGGTGTTTTCCAACCAGTGATCAGGATCGGAGAGACGGCCCTGTGAGCTGGGAGTGGTCACATAAGCCGAGCCCAGCACTTCCTGATGCTCTCCGTATGGAAGCTCAATCCTAGAGGATCAGACCTGAGGCCATGAAACAGACCTTGGCCAGGACAAGAGCTGACGTCAAACGGCACTCTGGTTGGTTGTTTGGTTTTGGGGCCATACCTAGCTGTGCTCTGGGCTTACTACTGGAGGGACTCTGGGTACCATTTGATGCTGAGGATCAAATTCAGGTCAGTCATGTGCAAGGCAAACAGTCCTCCTTGCTGGACTATCACTCAGGCCCCTAAACGGCTTTTTTTTTTGGGGGGGGTCACACACCCAGCAATGCTAAGGAGTTACTCCCAGCTCTGCACTTATGAGTCACTCCTGGTGGTGTTCGGGACTATATGGGATGCCGAGAATTGAACCCAGGTTGGCCTCGTGCAAGGCAAACACCCTACCCGCAGTGCTATCGCTCCTGCCCCTAAACAGCATTTTATGCTTGGTTTATGGCCCAGGGCTCAGCCCAGCATGGGTTCTAGAGGTGCCTGTGAAACCAGCCAAACCTTCGGGAGAGAAAAAACTGATTCCAACAGTTGAACGAGACTCAGGAAGGCTCAAGGTCTCAGATGGGAGCCGGCAGAAGGACTGCGCTCAAGAGAAAGATCAGATCTGACCAATCCATCAAATTCCCTTCCCTGTGATTGCCCAGCCATGCAGAATTTGTGCCTGCTGTGTTCCAAGGGGGCTGCTGTACAGACAGGTGAGAGCAGGAAATTTCCAGAATTACCTCCTGCTTTCTGGCACTACTAGCATTGGCCTTAATGCTGAAAGCAACCAGGGTGAGAACGTCAGGAAAGGCAGATTGAGGGGGCCAAGGCAGGGGCCCTGATTGGTGGAGGTAAGATGGAGCTCCCAGGGGAGCAGCTGAGAGACCCATGAGGCCAACTGCTGGTTTCCAGAGAAGTACTTGAGGAAAGGGACTGGAGAGATAGTACTGGGGGTAAGGAACTTGCCTTGCATACAGACAACGTAGGTTCGATCCCCAGCACCCCTGAGGGTTCCACCAAGAATGATCCCTTAGCACACAGCCAGGAATAAGCCCTGAGCATCACTGGGTGTGGCCCCAAAACAAAAAAATAAAGAGAAATTTATGAGAAGAAACTGCATCTGTGCCAAAGCACAGTGCCCATGCTCCCAGGAAGTAAATAAATCATCTTTAAAAATTATTCATGTTGGGGGCGGAGCGATAGCCCAGCGGGTAGGGCGTTTGCCTAGCGCGGCCAGCCCATGCCGGCCCAGGTTCGATCCCGGCATCCCATATGGTCTCCCGAGCACCACCAGGAGTGATTCCTGAGTGCAGAGCCAGGAGAAACCCCTGAGCATTGCCAGGTGTGACCCAAAAAAAAAAAATTATTCATGTTTTTGGGGCTAGAGCAATGAACAGCAGGTAGGGGAGCTTGCCTTGCACACAGCTGACCCAGGTTCAATCTCCAGCATCTCATATGGTCCCTGAGCACGACCAGGAGTGATTCCTGATTCCAAGCGTAAGCCCTGAGCATCATTGGATGTACCCCCACCCCCAAAAAAATTATTCGTGTTTTACCTGATTGCTATTTTTTAGGATGGAAGCTTATAATAGAAAAAAAAATTACAACCAGATGTTTCTTTACAATGGAGCAGAATGTTAGCAGATGTAAAGCTAATCTCACACATTCCATCTTCTTCCTTTATTCACACATTGTTCACTTCACCGGAATTTATTCCCACATCTACATCCGAGACAGAAGCCATGTGAAAAAAATACAAATAATTTCAAATGTCAGTTTCAAAGCCGGTCTGTAGAATTCTCAGTAAATACGGTCACAGTTTAGTTAACTCTACCTTTCTAAGCAGATTATAAAGGAAACAATTTTTTCTACGCAAGAATAAATTAGCCACTCTTTTTTTTTTTTAAACATTTTATTTATTTATATATATATATATATATATATATATATATTTATTTGCTTTTTGGGGTCACACCCGGCGATGCTCAGGGGTTTCTTCTGGCTCTGCACTCAGGAATTACTCCTGGCGTTGCTCGGGGGACCATATGGGATGCCGGGGATCGAACCCGGGCCGGCACAGGCCGGCCGCGTGCAAGGCAAACGCCCTACCCGCTGGGCTATCACTCCGGCCCTACTTTTTTTTTTTCTTTTTTGGGTCACACCCGACAATGCTCAGGGTTCTCCGGCTCTGACTCGGAATTACTCCTGGCGGTGCTCGGGGGGACCATATGGGATGCTGGGTATTGAACCTGGGCCGGCATGGGCCGGGTGTGCAAGGCAAACGTCCTACCCGCTGGGCTATCGCTCCGGCCCCTAGCCACTCTTCAAGCATCCTCCAAATCAGTAAAATATTGACATGTTTTTATCTTGTATTTCTTCCAACAGAAACTAAGATTTTGCTTATGGGTTTGGGACTCAGTGCTGGAACCTGACAAAAGACTTTTCAGGGGCGGAGCGATAGCCCAGCGGGTAGGGCATTTGCCTTGCGTGGCGCGGCGGCCATGCCAGCCTGGGTTCAATCCCCGGCATCCCATATGGTCCCCCCGAGCACCGCCAGGAGTTATTCCCTGAGTGCAGAGCCAGGAGAAACCCCTAAGCATTGCCGGGTGTGGGGTTCGATCCCGGCATCCCATATGGTCCCCGAGCACCGCCAGGAGTTATTCCTGAGTGCAGAGCAAGGAGAAACCCTAAGCATTGCCGGGTGTGACCCAAAAAGAAAAAAAAAGACTTTTCAGTCATTGGTGGGGGCTCAGAGAGGACCTTCAGCTGAGCACATGCTTTGCATGCAGAGGTCAGAGTGCAATGCCCAGTACCACATGGACCTTGGAGCACCTGTGTGTGGCATCCCTCCAAAGTCTCCTTGGACATTATATAGGTATCACTGTATAAGGAGCTACCCGAGCCTCTTACCGGGGAGGTCAGCTCCATGGGTATATAGGTAAAGGGGTCATTTTATTGGGACCTATATAAATAAGGTACTTTACCCGTATCATCATATATATAAACATAGGTCCTTTACCGATACATCATAATTAGCTTTCTAGAAAAGGGAGAATCTACATTTGCATATGGATATGTATCACTTCTAATAAAAAGTGTATCTGCATTTACAACACACAGGTACCATACCATATAGTTTGCTATTGTCCCCATTTTACAGATGGAGAAAGTGAAACCAGGAGGCGGTACAGGAGTTAAATTGTTAAACTGGTTGTCTTACATGTGGTTGACATGGTCCAGTCCTCAGCAAGGTGTAAAGCCACCTGAGTCCCTCCAGGGGGTGACCCCTGAACAGAGCCAGGGAGCAGCCCTCAACAGCCCAAAACCTTCGCATCCCTCCCACCGAAAAGAAAAAGTGAAGCCAAATTTCGTAATTCACCCCGATGGATATCTCCAAGGTTAGAATCATTAGGTCTGTTGGGTACCCGCCCTCTGTCCTCCCCTGCCCCATGGGGAAGACAATGAAATATCGGCTCCAGTTTTGGAAACAGAAGCGGCAAAGACGCCAATCCCCTACCCCAGGCCTAGAGCAGTGGTTGGAATGGAGGAAACCCCATAGTCAAGGCAGAAAGGGGAGAGCCAGGGATTGGACAGCAGAGTCAGGCTGTATCTCTTGCTGCACCACGCTGCCATCTGCTGGCTAATGGTGACCATTGCAGGTAAGAACATTTATCCATTTCCTCCACCAAATGTCAAGAGATCCCCAAGGACGTCACTGCACTAGATTTGGAGCAGCCCCAACTGAGCATGAGAAAGACAATCCATGACAACGCTGCTTTTGGGAAAGGGAATAGAGGGGGAAAGAGAGGGTGGGTTGACGAGGGTGGGTGAGGAAATAAGCCAAGCGGGAGGTGGGGCAGAGCAGCAGCCCTCTGCTTGCATCTTGTGCTAAGGACAATGGGGATTCAGCAGCGAGGCGTTTAGGTTCTCAAGTCATTTTTGACCTTTGGAAAACAAAATTGAATAGTTTGAATGGAGGCAGATCATTTGAAAAATCACTTAAGAGTCAGAGAAAAGCTCCTGCTAGACTGAAGGGGGAGGTGGAGAAAATGAATGCTCCATGAGAAATATTTAGTGATTAGGCTTGATAAAAACAGAACAAAAACATCTAGGGGCCGGAGCGATAGCACGGCGGGTAGGGCGCTTGCCTTGCACACGGCTCATCCGGGTTTGAGCCCCGGCATCCCATATGGTCCCCGAGCACCGCCAGGAGTAATTCCTGAGTGCAGAGCCAGGAGTAACCCCTAAGCGTTGCAGGGTGCGACCCCAAAAAGCAAAAAATCTAAAGGGTAGCCAGGAAGCCAGGGGATGGTGCAGGGGACAGTGCATGCCTTGCTGCAGGACCCGTTTTATCCCCAACACTGACTCCTCTGCATCATGGAGACCCCAGAGCACTGACAGGTGTGGCGGAAGCCCCCAGTACTGCAGCGTCAGAGGCCTATCCTTGGGCTCTCGCATTGAGCGTCTGCTCAGCTGGCTGAGAATCACTGGGCACAGCCCCGGGGACCCCTAGGGGAGGCCTCCCATAATTACAAGAGACCAGGAAATGTAGCGACCCTATTTCATTCATTCCCTCTCTGAACAAAGTGTAGCACCGAGGGTGTGCCAGGAAGCATCTGTCCATGAGCTGGGTTACAGGCAGGCGAGCGAAGCCGGCAAAAGCCCAGCTTGGCCCATGTTTATAATCAAAGGGGGGAGAGAGCAGGGTGAGGAGAGAATAAACAAAACCATGAGACAGACAGAAGAGTGACAGGCAGACAGGCATGGTAAAGAGATGCTCGCTCAGGTGACTGGGAGGGCAGGAGACTGTGGCATGCTTCACGTGCAGACCAGGGGCTGGTCCCCAGGTCCAGAGTCCCTGAACACTGCCAGGAGTGATCCCTGGGCACCAAATCTGGTGTAGCTCCTGAGCATGGCTGAAATGCGGTCCAGATGCACACCCAGCTCCCAAATCATAAAAGCACCAGGAAATGGCCAGAAAGCCAAGGCACAGGCCAGGCGAGCCAGGCTCGGTCCATCTGCGATGGCCTTTGCGAGGCTGCAATGAGGAAGCCACGGACATGAAGGGGGGGAGTAAGAGAATCTGATTTTGTTCCCAGTCTCCAGCTTGCCTATTCTCTCGTCTCTGGGAAATAGCTTGAGGGGCAGCTGGGCTGGAGCCAGAGACCAGGAGAGATGATGGTTCGGGGGAGGGAAAGGGGGGGGGGGAAACAGTGCTGAGCAGGCCCAGGACCCAGAGCAAAGGATTTGCTGGCAAGTTTCCTGCAGTCTAAAAACTGAAGCAGGAAGTCATTCTCCCCACCCCATAAAGGATGATGGGGGCCGGAGTGATGGTCCAGTGGGTAGGGCGTTTGCCTTGCACGCAGCCAACCCAGGTTAGATCCCCAGCATCCCACATGTCCCCTGAGCACCGCCAAGAGTAATTCCTGAGTGCAGAGCCAGGAGTAACCCCTGAGCATTTCCAGGTGTGACCCAAAAAGCAAAAACAAATAAATAAATAAAGGATGATGGTCTTGGCAGGAACCCCAGACAGGTGGGAAACTGAAACACACCCCAGCCCCAAAAGCCTTTAGACTCTGCCATGTTGAGAGAACAGCAGAACCTCTAGGGTGGGGCTGGTGCCTGCACCGTCAGTGGGGGACCACCCAGGACTGCCACCAACAGACTTGGGCTGAAGAGCCCGAGTCACTTCAGGATCCAGCAGAACCTCAGTTACTCCCTCTGGGCCTGAGAACCCCAGCAAGAAAGAGATGACCCTGTCCAGCCCCTGGACTCCCAGAGGAAGCTGGTAGTGGGCATATGCACCTCCCGGCAGAACAAACAGCAGAGACCAAGGGGCTGTGGGCACCATGTCACTTTATTTCTTTAGTTTTCCAGTTCCACTCAGACGTCTTGCAAGGTGCCTCTTTCTCTTCGGACACCAGAAGGCTCTGAAGACGGGGCTCAGAGAACAGGCTAAGGGAAGGGGGCCCCAGAAGACTGGGGTTCACACTTGGCAGCCAATCAACAGGGAGGTGAGACCTCCCCCACCCATTATCACACTCCCCGCGAGGGACAGCTGCCCGCCCTGACCACTAGGCTTCTTCCCTTTAAGAAGGCTCTGCAGGGCCTCGGTCTCTCCCTGAGATTCCTAGTGTCCCTTGGGAAAACCTGAGTGAATTGGGTGCCAACACCCAAAAGGAACTGGAGGCACAGTGCCCTGGGGTGGGACAGGGGCCCCTGCACTCACTCTTTTGACCCTGGGAAAAGTTGAAAGCAGCCTCCGTTGACCCAACCTCCTCTTCCACCACGCTACACACAGGTCAGGCAGCTGGAGGGCCCGGTTTAAACGGGGAAAAGAAAAAAAAAAAAACTAAAACTGTCAAGACACAAGCGTAAAAAGCAAGGACACGATTACGATCACTGGTGTGAAGCTTGGGCAGCAGGGCTGGACTGCCGGCCCTCAGCGTCCCGGCCAGGGCACGGCGCCGAGGCACCCACAGGCTTGGGATCGGCACCGCGGGAGTTGAGCCAAGTGCCCCCTGGCGGAGCCAAGCAAAGTGGCAACGCGGGCCCCGAGCCTCTTTTGCACAGGCTCCCCCTGTCCCTCCTGTCTCCGCGATGGCTGCCGGTCAGCTGCTGGGGAGCCGTCGACCAGGGTGAGACCCTCGTAGAGCGCCCGCTTCCACATGTAGTAGGTGGAGCGTGCCGTGAGCGGGAAGAGGGTGCTGAACTCCTTGTAAGAGGGGAAGCTCTTGGACTCGAAGCGCTTCTGCAGGAACAGCTTGGCCTCCGCTTTGAACTTGGGGCTGGTCAGCATGTCCATCACCAGCACCTGCCCATCCCCGCCCCTGGCTGCAGCTGCTGAGCCGGAAGGAGACCTGCTGTGGGAGTGGCCACGGACCAGGATCCCGTCGTGTACCGGGCCCCCTCTCTGGAAGGTCTTCTCTTAGCCTGCCCAGGATCCTCTCCCTGACACCCCCCAGACTCGGCGTTCCCGGAGGGGCCACGGCTGGGGCTGGGCTCCCACTCCTGGCGGCTTCTTTCTCTCTCTTCTCCGCCTCCTGCACCCCCTCCTTGGCTGGAAGGGGGCGCCTGCCGCTGCTGGAGTTTAGACCTGCGTCTGGGCCAGCCCCGGGCAAGACTCCTCCAGAACCAGAAGGAGCACGGGGACAGGCCAGGGTAGAGGCGGCGGAAGCGGCAGAAGGGGAGGTGCCCGGTCAGCACCTGTTTCCGGGCTGCCCTGCGCTGGCGCCTCTGCCAACGGTACAGCGGCATCCCTCGGGGCCGGAGCTGCCGGGAGGCCTCGGAGCCCTCACCCCTGGCTTTCTCTGCTCCTTCCTCCGCCGCCACCCTTCCAAGGGTCCTGGGGAGCTTCTCCCAGTGATGCAGGCGGCTGGGGAGGAGTCCGGCCCCCAGGAGGCGGGTGGCGGCTTGAGGTCGGGGTTCCTCCGGAGGGGACCTTGCGGCGCCAGTTGTAGTAGGTGGAGCGGGAGATGCCGGGAACCTGCATTTGAAGCAGCGATAGGGCTCCAGCGTGTTCCGCGAGATGCAATGCTCCAGGTACAGCTTGGCCCGCTGCATCAAGACCACTCCAGGGGTTGGCCAGGGTCTGCGAGGAGCACCCGGGCCCGCCGCAGTCGGCGGCGGCGGCGGCGGCTGCTGCTGCTGCTGCTGCTGCTGCTGCTGCTCCTGCTCCTGCTCCTGCTCCTCTTCCTCCACCTCCTCCGCCTCCTCCCGGCAGCTTCTCCACCGCCTCCATGGTCAGCGTCTCCGGGGGCGGGCAGGGCCGGGCAGGCCCCGGAGGAGCCCAGCAGCTCGTGCTTCCAGGCATAGTAGGTGGAGCGGGAGATCTCGGGAAGCGCTGGAGGAACTGCTGCAGCGGCACCAGGCCGCCACGGCGGAAGCTGTCCTGCAGGAAGTGCTTGGCCGAGAAGCCGCCGCCGCCTTCTGCCGCTGCTCCGGGACTGGCGGCACCAGCGGTAGAAGGTGCTTTTGGCGACGCTGGAGCGTTCGCCCAGGTGCGAGTAGCTGAGGCCGGGCTCCAGGTTAAGCAGCTCCAGGGTTTTGGCGGAGGCGGCGCAGGGGCTCCCCGCCTCCGCCTCCACCTCCTCCAGCCCCACCACGGGGGCAAAGTACTGGTGGCGGAAGAGGTGGCCGCCTACCGGCTGGCCGGCCCACATGATGTGCAGCGTGGCCGGCACGCGGTCGCAGCGGCGTGGCCGGATGACGCAGTTGAAGTAGGGCCGGATCTTGAGGTTGCGCATGGGGTAGATGGAGTAGATGTTGCGCTGCAGCACCGACGCCAGCGCGCACAGGTGCCACACGTTGGAGAAGCTGCTGGGGAAGCAGGTGGCCTTGACGTCCGCGTCGAAGATGGCCTCCAGCGTGGCAGGGGGCAGGCTGGTCATCTCCGGGGACTCCGTCGAGGCACAGGGAGTAGCGCACGGCCTGCAGCATGACTTTGAGTCGATCATGCCCTGCAGGTAGTAGTGGCGGTGCAGCAGCATCTCCACCACGCGCGCGCCCGCAGCTCCAGGCTCAGCCCCGCCGCCCCACAGCAGCAGGCTGGCCGCCTCGAACAGCAGGCTGCCCTGGCCCCTGCACACCAGCGGCAGCATGTTGCGGGCGCGCCCTGGGGGTACAGGCTCAGGGGCCACCGAGTCCACCTCCAGCCGCTGCGGGCAGGTGCCCCCTCCCGTGAGGTGGGGAGGGCAAAGGTAGAAAGCACCTGCTTGGCCTCCAGCGCGCCCCCACCAGCCCCTCCAGGCCCTGGGACTCCACGGCCTCCTGCAGCTCCTGGAGAACATGCTGCACCAGCTGCTCCTGCGAGGTCATCCTGTGGGCAGAGGGCAGAGGGCAGGTCAGGCCAAGATGCCCGAGTAACGCCCAGCCATGGGTCCTGGTCCACCCTGCTACCTTCTGACTCCCTGGAGATCACGTCTGTCCATACCCCGGAAGATTAGCGCTGTGGTCTCCAAGGTCCTGCCTACTTGCTCCATAGGAAACACTGAAACTGGTTCCGAAACCTGACTTTGAAGCCTTGCTTGTGCAAATAACTTACCCTCTTTAATTAAACTTCTGGAGTCTTTCCTAGGAAATGGAGATAATGAAAGTACCTGAGGGGCCAGAGCATGGCCCAGCGGGTAGGGCGTTTGCCTTGCACGTGGCCGGCCTGTGCCGGCCCTGGGTTCGATCCCGGCATCCCATATGGTCCCCAAGCACTGCCAGGAGTGATTCCTGAGTGCAGAGCCAGGAGAAACGCCTGAGCATCGCTGGGTGTGACCCAAAAAGCAAAAAAAAAAAAAAAAAAAAAAGGAAAAAGATAAGGAGAAAAAAAATGACTTTTTTGGGCCGGAGCGAAAGCCCAGCGGGTAGGGCGTTTGCCTTGCATGCAGGCCCATGCCAAACCTGGGTTCGATCCCCGGCATCCCATATGGTCCCCCGAGCACCGCCAGGATTAATTCCCGAGTGTAGAGCCAGGAGTAACCCCCTGAGCATTGCCAGGTGTGACCCAAAAAGCAAAAAAAAAAAAAAAAAAAAAAGACCTTTTCCCTTTATTTGGGTGGGGTGCATCACACACTGTGCTCGAGGGACCTCACGTGGTGCTAGTAATCAAACCTGGGTCAGCTACATGCAGGGTCTGGGTCTCCCCTGTTATACCATCTCTCTAGCTTAGAATTTTTTTTTTATTTTGGGTCACACCCAGTGTTGCTCAAGACTTTCTTCTGGCTCTGCGCTCAGGGATCACTCCTGGTGATGCCCGGGACCACACAGGATGCCGAGGATTGAACCTGCACTGGCCACCTGCAAAGCAAGTACCTTACACTCAGTACTATCACTCCAGTCGCTGGCTCAAATTTTTTAAAATACCAAAAATTTGTTAGATCACTAATTTACTACACACCTTCTCAGTATTGGAAATAACAAAAATTGAGAAGTCCATAAAACACTTGTTTTTTTGTTTGTATTTTGCTTTTTGGGGTCACACCCAGTAATGCTCAGGGGTTACTCCTGGCAGTGCTCGGGAGACTGACCACATGGGATGCCGGAGGTTGAACCTGGGTTGGCCGTGTGCAAGGCAAACACCCTACCTGCTGTGCTGTCACTCTGACCCCCATAAAGCATTTCTGCCTCGAAGGCAGTGTGAAGTGTCAGGGGGATAATGGGTTATGGCAGCTGACTCACTGCTTACCCGGAATTTTTTCACTTAACAAGCAGAGGGCCAGAGAGATAGCACAGCGGCCAGGGCACTTGTATGTGGCCAACCAGGTTTGGATCCCTGGCACCCCAGATGATCTCCCTGAGCACAGAGCCAGGAGAGAGCACTGAGCACCAGTAGGTGTGACCCAAACCACACACACACACACACACACACACACACACACACACACGCCAAGGCACACAGAGATATTGATCATTTAAACTGGGATCTGTTTGACAGGGATTGTCTCAAAAATAATGGATAAAGGTAAGTAAACCTGTTACTTCAAGAAAAACAACTACTGGGTCCTACCCAGCGGGTAGGGCGCTTGCCTTTTGCACGGCTGGCCTGCACCAGCCTGGTCCCCTGAGCACCGCCAGGAGCAATTCCTGAGTGCAGAGCCAGGAGTAACCCCTGAGCGCCGCTGGGTGTGACCCCCCAAAAAAATAAATAAATTAAAAAAAAAACGAAAAACTACTTTGAATTTTTTTTTTTTTTTTTTTGCTTTTTTGGGTCACACCCGCGATGCTCAGGGGTTACTCCTGGCTCTGCACTCAGGAATTACTTCCTGGCGGTGCTCGGGGACCATATGGGATGCCGGAGATTGAACCCGGCCGCCACGGGGCCGGCGCGCTGCAAGGCAAATGCCCCACCCGCTGGGCTATCGCCCAGCCCCACTTTGAAATATTTTTAAGGTTACATTTGAAATTAAATTTTTTGGTATACGATACATAGTCAGCAGAGCTTGATGGACTCAAGCTTTCTGCACCACAGAATAGAATTGTCAGCACTTGGAGATCTGTACGCTGCTGGATTCTATTTCCCAAAAAGGAATGCTCCCAGTGGGACGGCTACAAAGCCATGCACCATTCCAAGGAGAAAAAGATCACATAACAAGGCAGGACAACGCTCAGTTTCCACTAAGCTTGAGAATTAACTCCAGGGGCAGAGATAGTACAGGTACTTGTCTTGCACAAGGCAGACCGGAGTTTGATCCCCAGCATCCCGTATGGTCCCCAAGTACGGCCAGGAGTGATTCCTCAGTGTGGGGCCAGGAGTAAGCCGTGAGTGTGGCACGTATGATCCCAAAGCAAACAAGAAATCCTTTTTCTTGATGCAATTACCAAATAATTGCCAATGGCAAAACAACAATGCGTTTCCTTTTCCCACCTCCTTAGCTAGATGAAGTGGGATTTTCCTCTTACTAAAGTATCACAACAGACTAAATAAGCAGCTAGAAATATCGACTATGAATCCAGCTGCTTCAGATTTTTTCTTTTTTGGGTCACACCCGGCAGTGCTCAGGGGTTACTCCTGGCTCTGCACTCAGAAATTACTCCTGGCGGTGCTCGGGGACCATATGGGATGCCAGGGATCGAACCCGGGCCGGCACAGGCCGGCCGCTTGCAAGGCAAACACCCTACCGCTGGGCTATCGCTCTGGCCCCTGCTTCAGATGTTTTAAAAAAAGTGTTAGGAGCTGGAATAATAGTACAATGGGCAGGACCTTGCACACAGCCAACCTGGGTTCAATCCCCAGCATCGCATGATACCCTGAGCACTGCCAAGAGTAATTCCTGAGTGCAAAGCCAGGAATAACCCCAGCATCACCAGCTGTGGCCCAAAAAGCCAAAAAATAAATAACAATTAAACCCCATTAAAGAATGCCTTTGGATTTTGAGCCACAGCTGTTGGTGCTTATGTCACTCCTAGCCCTGTGCACTTATCTCAGCCCTCGAAATACTTTTCCCAAAAGGTTTCATGTGTGGGGCCGGAGTGATAGTCCAGGGGTAGGGCGTTTGCCTTGCACTGGGTTCGATCCCCGCATCCCATATGGTCCCCCGAGCACCGCCAGGAGTAATTCCCTGAGTGCAGAGCCAGGAGAAACCCCTGAGCATTGCCGGGTGTGACCCAAAAAGAAAAAAAAAAAAAAAAAAAAAAAAGGTTTCATGTGATGCTCAGGGAACTCCCAACCCTGTCCTAGGAGGTTGCTCCTGGCAGTGAGGTGTTTGATCAGCCCATTTCCAGCTACTTTGCAGGCTTATTTTATTTCTGGTTTTGGGGCCACACTCAGGGGTTGTTACTTCTGGTGGTGCTGGGGACCAGGTGGGATGCTGGGAATGGAACCTAGGTCAGCTGTGTGGAATTTTATTTATTTATTTATTTATTTACTTATTTATTTATTTTGCTTTATTGGGTCACAACCAGCAATGCTCAGGGGTTACTCCTGGCTCTGCACTCAAGAATTACTCCTGGCGGTGCTGGGGGACCATATGGGATGCCAGGGATCGAACCTGGGCCGAGCAAGGCAAACGCCCTACCCGCAGGGCTATGGCTCCAGTCCCAAGCTGTGTGGAATTTAAATGCCCTACCTGTTGTACCATCACTTCAGTCCCTAAATAGGTTTGTTTCTGAATAAATTAACTATTTCCCAAATGTCTGCTTTAATTCTGAATACAATATACATCAAAACAATCCTGAAAAGGGCCGGAGCGATAGTCCAGCTGGTAGGACATTTGCCTTGAACGCAGCTGACCCGGGTTTGATTCCTTCCCAGCATCCCATGTGTACAAGTACTTGTCTTGCACCACCAGGAGTAATTCCCGAGTGCAGAGCCAGGAGAAACCCCTGAGCATTGCTTGGTTTGACCCAAAAAGGAAAAAAAAAAATCCTGAAAAAAAAAAAGCTCTTCTGGGGTCCTCAATTGGGCTAAGGGAGGCAGAGGCTGGAGATTTAGCCGCTCACATGCCAAGCAAAGGCACTAGAGCTGAACCACGTCAGGGCTGGGCTCACAACTTTAAAGAGAACACAGGTGTCTGAGAACAGCTTGTAAAACCTCTGGCAGCCTGGCTACCAAAGAGCAAATTACCAAGACTTCGGTGTTTCCCGGCACTGTGCACTCTGCCGCTCCCCGTCCCTCACTTCCAGGTGAGGTGAGGAAACTGAGGCTATCAAAGCTAGGCTAATTTGGCCAACGTAATCCAAGTCAGCAGCGCAGCCAACAGGTGGAACCACATGCTTTCAGGGCCTGAAGCTCATCTCCAGCCCTGCGGCCAGCCACCTTTCCCAACACAAACTCATCATCTTCAGGACCCAGGAAGTGGGTCAGGCTGCTTCGAGCAGCGCAGTTCTACTCCTTTAGGGACACTTATTTTTTTTTTCTTTTTGGGTCACACCCGGCAATGTTCAGGGGTTACTCCTGGCTCTGCACTCAGGAATTACTCCTGGCGGTGCTCGAGGGGCCATAGGCACACGCACAAGGCAAACGCCCTACCCGCTGGGCTATCGCCCGCCCATTTAGGGACACTTTTAAAATCACCACCGAGTCTGCTTTTCCTTTGTCTCTCTCCAGATTCCCATTTTGATAAATTGCTTCAAAGGAGCATTAGGGTTCAAATTGCACTCGGGTGTAGGAATCTGCCAGTTTATCAAACTCCACACTGAAAAGAACATGTCTTTTGCTCACTAAAAGACGTCTGAGGGGCCGGAGCGATAGCCCAGCGGGTAGGGCATTTGCCTTGCACGCGGGCATGGGCCGGCCCGGGTTCGATCCCCGGGCATCCCCATATGGTCCCCGAGCACTGCCAGGAGTAATTCCTGAGTGCAGAGCCAGGAGAAACCACTGAGCATTGCCGGGTGTGACCCAAAAAGCAAAAAAAAAACGTCTGAGAGGAAATTATGGCTCATTAAAGCTTAAAACACTTTTAAAGTACCCAAGGAATACTACTGGCATTTCAGATGATCATCATAAAAAGATGCTTTTCTAAACACTGGGAGCCACAATCATCTCTGCACAAAATTTTTTTTCAGTTGTAAATGTATATGCATATTGTGACAAATCCAGCACAATCTCTCACAAAATTCTACTGTACCTTATGATTCGATGGAGTAATTGGGCTTTTAATCGGTTACCCTGTAGACACTTGGTATTTACCTTCTTTAAAACTATTAGTTTTCTTTGAACTCGGGAGAGCAACTTCACACTGGTCCTTCAGAAAGAAAGTGCTTCCCTCTGTCAAGAGTCCAGAGTCCTAACCTGCCATTTAGGCAGGCTAGGGGAGGGGGAGGGAATTGGGGACATTAGTGGTGGGAAATGGGCACTGGTGGGGGATGGGTGCTGGAACACTATGTGACCGAAACATCCAAACATGAACAACGTTGTAATTGTATATCTCACTGCACGGTGGTATAATAAAATGTTTAATAAAAAAAATGTAAAAAAAACCTAAAAGAAAAAAGAGTCCAGAGTCCTGGAGAACCTCCTGCAAATACCCAGACACCCAGGCCTGGAGGCGCTGGGTTTTTCCTCCTTGACTTTTTTCCCTTGTTGGAAGCTGCCCTACAGCTCTATCTAAGCGGGAGCTCTGCCAGGCACCCTGCAAAATAAAGGATGCGAGGTCCCCTCGGTGTCTGTGTTTAACTTGGGCGATTCAAATGGCAGAAAAATAACGAAGACGATTAACTTCAAAAGTGTGGGTGGTCCTTCCACTCAGCCTATCCTCTCAGCATGGTGTTCTTTCTCTCAGGTGCTCAGTATCTGTGGGCTTTGCATGGGGCGGATTAGGATTTCTAGCAGGGATACTGCTTTCCCTCCCCGTGAGTGAGCTCCATCCCACCTGCACCAATGCTGAGGACCGTTTCTCTCTGGCACACCCGGAAGGAGACTGAAGGGCCCCTGGACGCTAAGTAAAACCCTTTTTCCTGGAGTCAGTTCTCAAAGCTGAGAAACCTCAGCGATCTGCCGCCAGGCCCCTCCACTTCAGGGCTGGCATTTGGGCCGTGCACTCAATCAACCAAAATGCTCACCCACGGAGAGCCCCCAGAAAAACAGGATTTTAGGTGTGAGACCAAACTGGCCACGTTATAGGTAAGGAAAGGGGAGGTGCAGACAGTTAAAGGAGACTTGCCTGAGTTGGTGCAGCAGGATCCGGATACCGGCCAACAAGGTCCAGATACACCGCACCTCCTCCCGCGCCACAAGCCCGCCCTCCCCTGCACCCTTGCTCTTAGGCCAGTCCCACCCACCAAAGCTCACTCCAGCCTTTCCCAAGGGGTGAGGGGGAGTGAACAAGCAGATAGTTCCCCCTCCTCTCCTTCTCAAGGTCTTGCTGGGAAAGAGCTTCTCCTGGCCCAGCCCGACTCTGCCCGACTCTGCAGCCTGGACCCCAGAGAGCGGATGTGGGGCGAGGCTGGGCGCCCAGGGCATCCTTAAGTAGCCAAATGGTGATAAGGTTCAGGTGCAGCCCAGTTTTGTCTTCCAGGAGGGCAAGGCAGAGCCAGCGGGCAACTGCCAGGTGCATTCGGGCACAAAGTGCAAAAGTGAGTTCAGCTAAGGCTCCGGCCACCTGGCCTCGGCTCAGACTTAGACATGAGACCTGAAAGGCTTGAAACCAGGACTGCCTGGGATGAGCGCCCCAGCACAGCTCCTGGTTGGGCCGGGAGGGGAGGGGCAGTCGGAGTGGGTGGGGCTGGCTGGACCGATCAGGGAACGCCAAGAAGGAATGAATGGGCTCGGGACAGGCGGCCGCCTGGTTTCACCCACCAAAGCCAGCTTTTCTCCTCCTGCTGTCTCGGCCACCACCATTACCACCTCCCGATTTCAAACTGATGGGGTCTCAGACCTCAAGCCTGACTTCCATCCTTCAAAGACTCCAAGGAGAGAAGTCTCTGGGCTCTAGAACAAACTCCTTCCGTAGCAAATTGACTCAGGACTTGGCTCCAGCTCACCCCCACCGGGCCTTCTCCCCGCCTTTCACCGAGCAGTCTCAGTAGCCAAGCTAGCTGGTGCGAAACCGCCCAGGCCTCAGGCTAACTGGTAAAGCCAGAGTAGAGCCGAGACCTGAGCCTGCACTTCGCTCCCCCAGCCACGCTGCCCGGGCTGCCCCGACTAGCGGAAAGAGGTACCAGCCATCTTGGCCCCCGCCCCGGCGGCACAGGAGACCAAGGTGGCAGCTTCGTTCAGAGGCCTCGACTGCCCAAAGCCCGTCGAGGCCGGGGGTGAGGGGAGTGCCTGGGGGCACAGCAGAGGCCCGGCCCTCGGGGGATTCCCAAGTTCAGGGGCTCCAGGAGACCACGTGTCTGCATGGATGGGGTTGCGGCCCACCCAGGGAAGCGATCCGGGAGCTCCGGGAGGCAACGGGTAACCCCGAGGAGGTCCAGCCGGTGTGGGGGGGTGGGGGTCGCCTCTGACACTAAGGACCCACACTGGGTAACTCAGGGAGGAGCCTGAGCAGAGTAGGGGTGGGGAGGGAGTTAGGCGGCCGGTGGGGGTGGGGGGAGGGACCTTGAACAATGCCTCGCCGCCCTCCACGCACGCGCGCCCTCGGACGCGCACCTTAGCTAACTCTCCCTAAATCACGCCTCGGTCCTGCGGCCCTTTCCGTTCCCAAGACCACCCAGGACCCCCGGGGGCTTGCAAGCAGCAGGAAGCCTTATGCTTCCCGGTTTACTGACCTCGAGGGTAGCCCGAAGCCCGGGGGCGTCCACTCGTCTCTCCACCGTCCAGCCCGGGACATTGAAGTCACCCTCCCCGGCAGCGGCCCGGCCGAGCGCCGCTCTCACCCCAGTGCCGGCTTCATACCTGTAGGGGAACATTGAGCGTGGACTGTCTACACCAACTGGCCCAGGGGAAGCCGCGGAAGCCACTCCCCACCCCCCAGGAAATCGCCCACCCTCCAGTGCTCCGGCCCCCAAGATGAAAGAAGTGCAAATTCGGGGGTCACTTCCAATGGTAAAGCGATCGCAGCTATTGTCTCGCCCACTCTATCCAGCTGCGGGTGTTAAAGGGCCTGACCTAAACTCTGAAACAGACCCAAACACCCCCGGGAAAACTTGAAAGAAGGTGGAAACATCTCCCAGGAGTTTGTGAGGGGAGGGAGAGAAGGCAACAACATCAGGAAAGAGAAAAGTCTGGGCCAGGTGGGGGTGGGGGATGGGGGCTGGAGGGACGTCCAGGAGAGCCAAGCTGGATCCTGCAAACGGGCCTTGGGGTCATCGGCTAGGGCTCTCTGAACACATGGTCCCCCAACAGGCCGCGAGCCCTAAACACCAGAGAAGTGGGGAACCAGCTACCCTCACCTTGGTGCAGGCGCGCCCCCTTCTGGAAAAGCCCCACTTTCCCCGGGCCTCCTTCCCCACCTTTGCGGGAGCATCCTTTAGATTAGGGGACCCCCACACCTCTCGTTCCCTAAGAGAGCAGAGCCAGCCAGAGCTGCTCCCGTCCCGTCGGGGGACAAGGGACCTCTCAAGTCCCGGACACCTAATCTTTAGTGCCCAGGCTTAGGTGAGGGCGTGCGTCCCGGGGCTTCTGTCCCTCCCCACCTCACCTCGGCCCGGGAGTAAAGATAATCCCGAGAGGGAGCCGGTCCCATCCGCCTCTCCGGGCCGGGTGGGGAGGAGAAGGAGGCTGGGGATGGCGGCCTTGCTCAGTGGCTCCCCGGGGCTTTCCTGCCCAGATTAACCCTTCAGAGCCCGCAGCAAACTCTTCCTCTCGTGGCCTCCCCAGGTCTGCCCACCTCCTTTCTTGACTCCCTTCTCTGCTGTGCGCCAGCTCATTACTCCGCTTTTAGCCTTTCTCTGCTCTCTCAAGATCTCAAGTTGAGATCTTGAGTTCAACTCTTTCCCCAAGGGAGAACCCAGAGGGGGATTCAAATCCAGCCTCAGCCCTGTAAACACCGACTCCACCCTCCACACTGGTAACTCAGTCACTTGGACTTGGATTTGAGGCCGACCCTGCGGGGTGGTGGCTTTAGGCAAGTTGTTTAAACACTGGAGACCTGAGTTTAGTGACTGGGGTTTAACACTGACCCCCCGAGTTGTGGGGGGGCCATCCTTTGAGGTGATTCATTTCATGGGAGCCTGGACATCACTCAGAGGGCCGCAGGGCCGGCCTTGCGGGTTCCCAGCCACACCACAGTACATGCTTTGCAGGCAAGAGCCTGAATAATATCCCTGCTATCAGGACTAGCTCCGGCGGGTGAGGTCCACAAATAAGATAAAGCCGTAGCAGTGGGAGCAGTAGTACAGCTGGTAGTGTGTTTGCCTTGCAAGCTGCATACCCAGGGTCCACCTCCGGCTTCCCATAGGGTCCCCCAGCACAGCCAGGAGTTAATTCCTGAGTGCAGCGCCAGGAGTGACCCAAAAAGCTAAAAGTAAAAAAGTAAAAACAAAAATATAAATAAAAACTGTTCAAGCTGCCTTTGGCACAAAGGAAGTGTACTATATTACTCTTCTCAGCCAGTTAATTTGATCTTCTTTGGTCTCAGTTTTTGGTCCCTAGCTGGCAGTATTCAGGGGCCACTCCCAGCTTGGTGCTCAGTGGCCCTTGGTGCCCTGGAGACCAGGCCCCCTGCACACAGCAGACTGTTTCGTCCCTGAAGCTCTCTCCAGCCCAAGAATTTAAACATAATTTAAAGAGGCTGGAGAGCTAGTAAAAGCAGTTAAGTGCTCAGCCTTGCATACAGCTGACCCGGGGTCAGTCACAGGCACTCCATATGGTCCCCTGAGCCGGCCAAGAATGATCCCTGAGTGCAGAACCAGGAGTAAGCCCTGAGCACCCCTGGATAACCCCCCTCACACACACACACACACACACCTTCAAGATCCAGGGACACACAGGACTGAAGCCCCTGCTTTGCACACAAGAGGCCCAGCTGTCATCTGCAAGTACTGCCCAGATGCCCCTGAGCACGGAGCCCCAGAAGCCTGATCTAGTAAGGAAAGGGAAAAAGTTATGTTTAAGCTCTTAATATGAATGCAGTATTGAAAATGTTTCAGAGTAGAGTGGTTAATCTTGCAGGAGATAACTGTGAGGTACTTTTTCCATGTATCTTCCTGTGTGGTTTGACATTTTATAAGGAGTCTACTGTCATTTTTAAAAAGCAGTGAACATCATTGAAAATTATTTAAAAGGTTAATGGGATCTCTTAAAGCATATTTATGAAGAATGATCATGGTAAAAATGATTTGTTGTACTTCCCCCTTAAAAGTAAGTCATTTATAGGCTAATTAGGAAATCTAAGAATAATTGGAAAATTTTTAAGTAAAGTAGAAGAGAAAAAATAACCTATAAACTCATTATCTAAAGACAGCTATTATGAACAGCTCAGTCTGGTTCTAATCTACTTGGCTTTAATTTCTTCTTATTGACTTTACAAGTGAAATGCTTCTTTGGAGCTGGAGCAATTGCAGCAAGTGCACTTTGCCTTGCATTTGGCTGACCTGGGTTCAATCCCTGGCCACACACGTGGTCCCTCAATCCCTGCTAGGAGTGATCCCTGGAGCACAGAGCCAGAAGTAAGCTCTGAGCACCACCAGGTGTGACCAAAAAAAAAAACCCAATAGCACTTGTTTATTCAAGTAGTGGGATTGAAAAGAGAAAATTCCAGTCAAAGCGGTAGTATGGTAGTTAGGACATTTGCCTTGCTCACAGCTGACCCTGGTTCAGTCTCTGGTATCCTATGTGGTTCCCCGCACACCACCCGAAATAATTCCTGAGTGGAGAGCCAGGAGTAACCCCTGAACACTGCCTGGTGTGGTTCAGGGATCACTCCTGACAGTGCTTCAGGGACCATATGGTGCTGGGGATTGAACCCAGGTCAGCCAAGGCAAGTGCTCTAACTCCTGTACCATCTCTCTGACTCTAATTACTGTATCTGAAGCAGCATTTTCATCAGAAAGTTATATAAAAAATGTGATCTGAGGGGGGCCGGAGTGATAGCCCAGCAGGTAGGGCGTTTGCCTTGCACGCGGCCGGCCCAACCAGCCTGGGTTCGATCCCTGGCATCCCATATGGTCCCCTGAGCACTGCCAGGAGTAATTCCTGAGTGCAGAGCCAGGAGAAGCCCCTGAGCATTGCCAAGTGTGACCCAAAAAAGCAAAAAAAAAAAAAAAAGTGATCTGAGGGTTCTGAGCAATAAATAGTACAGCGGGTAGGTTGTTTGGCCGACCCTGCTCCAATTCTCAGCGTCCCATATCTTTCTCTGAGCACCACCAGGAGTAACTCCTGAGCGTTGCCAGGTGTGACTCAAAAAGGAAAAAAAAATGATCTGACGGGAGTGCCGGAGGCGATTGTACAGTGGGTAGGGTAGTGTTTTGCCTTACACGCAGCTGACCTGGGTTCGACCCTCAGCATCTCCTATGGTCCTTTGAGCATGGAGCACCACTAGAAATAATTTCTGAGAACAGACCCCTGAGCATTGCTGGGTGTGAATCAAAAAGAGAGAGAGAGAGAAAGAGAGAGGAGAGAGAGAGAGAGAGAGAGAGAGGAGGGAGAGAGAGAGCGCAGTGGGGATGGCACTTGCCTTACATGAGGCTGACCTGGGTTCCACTTGCTGCATCCCATATGGTCTCCTGAGTACCACATGGAGTGATTGCTGAGTGCAGAGCCATGAGCATTGTTGGTTATGCACCCCTCCCCCCCCAAAAAACCAAAACTGAGATCTGAATGGGAAGTTTCGCGTTCTGTTTTTTTGGTACTAAATCTTCAAATCCCAGTCTGTCTTTACCGCTTGAGTCCCGTCTCGCCCCTTCCCTTCCCTTTTGCTGTTACTGCTATTGATGAGATGATGGGTCTCACACTGGAGCTGAGTGCTCTAAGTGCTTGCTGAGAGTCCTATACTTGCCAGGGGTGATGGTTTAAAAGCACATCTTAATTAGAAGTAGCCACATTTCCAATGCTCTGTCACCACATGTAACAAACGTATTAGCACAGATCTAGACATAACAAAAGCCTTGTTTGATGAAGGAACTAGTATCTGATGCCGACCTCTCTTGATGAATAATAAGATCCTTTTCATCTTTATCTTTTAAATCTTGCTATAAAGTTTGCTTAGTCTTGCACATAACTTAATTTTGTATACATCAGTATGGCTGTGCCCCTTCCGTGTATGTGTGGCAGTCATTTATATAGATCTTAGATCTTTTTTGTTTGTTGGAGGGTTTTTTTATTTTTTTGCTTTTTGGGTCACACCCGGCAATGCTCAGGGGTTACTCTGAGTGCTCTGCACTCAGGAATTACTCCTGGCAGTGCTCGGGGACCATATGGGATGCCAGGGATTGAACCCGGGCCAGCATAGGCCGGCCACGTGCAAGGGCAAACGCCCTACCTGCTGGACTATCGCCTCCGGCCCCTGTTTGTTGGAGTTTTTTTGGAGAGGGACATGCCCTGCAGTGATTAGGACTTGCAGTGATCAGGGCTCCTACATAGTTTTGGGTTTTTTGGGTTTGTTTGTATTTTTTTTTTTTTTGGTTGCTTTTTTGGGTCACACCCAGCAATGCTCAGAGGGTTACTCCTGGCTCTGCACTCAGGATTTATTCCTGGCAGTGCTCAGGAGACCATTTGGGATGCCAGGGATGGAACCCGGTGGGCCACATGCAAGGCAAACACCCACTCCTACACATTTTTGTTACTGTTTTGCGCTTCACCTGGTGGTGTTCACCAGACCATGTGCAGTACCAGGTTCACACCAGGGCTGGACACCTGCAGTATCTCTCTGCCCTTTTAACCACATTTTGTTAATGTTTGCCAATCTAATGGGGGGAAAAATACCCATTAGACCCCAGTTGTTTCCCTTTTTGTTTCATTCTAAGGGTGAACACTCCCGTATAGTTTAGAGTTGTTTCCTTTTCTGTGAGTATCCTCTCCTCAATTTGCTACTGAGTGTTGTAAGTCTTTTTCTTGGGACTGAGAGATTTTGTACAGTGAGTAGTAAGGTTCTTAACTTGCACCCAGGAAGGATCCACCCCTATGGTCCCTGAGTCCCACCAGGATGATCCGAGTGCGGACCCCTCAGTGTACGGCTGAACACCGCCAGGCTTGACCCCCTACTCTAAAGTAACAAAAGCGGGGTCTGAGCGATAGCACAGCCGGTAGGGCCTTTGCCTTGGAAGCAGCCGACCTGGGTTCGATCCCCGGCATCCCATATGGTCCCCAAGCACCGCCAGGAGTAATTCCTGAGCGAAGAACGAGGAGTAACCCCTGAACATTGCCGGGTGTGACCCAAAAAGAAAAATAAAATAAAATAAAATAACAAAACAGGCTGGAGAGACAGCACAGCGAGTAGGGTGTTTGCCTTGTACCCAGCCGACCTGGGTTCGATTTCCAGCATCCCATATGGTCTCCCCGAGCTCTGCCAGGAGTAATTCCTGAGCAAAGAGCCAGGAGTTACCCCTGAGCATTGCCAGGTGTGACCCCCAAAAAAAAAAAAAAGCAATAAAATAAAGTTTTAAGTCTTTTTCTTAATTTTGAATAGTGTTGCTTAAAGCATCTCGGCCTATGATAAGCATTTTTATTTCCCCCTCCGAATGTGTGGCTTATAATTGATCTTTACTTAGAGTGGCTTTTATCCTACAAAACAAACACCAAAAAAATCATTTTTATTTTTGTATATGTTGAACTTTCTTTTTTTTCCTTTTTCTTAAATGGATTATTCATTTGGTAAATTTTAATTGACCCTTATTTCAACTGTTGTGAGGTGTCACCAAATTAAGGGCCCACTCACTAATGTCCAAACACCAAAAAGACCTGGAATCTCAGCAGTAATTAAAGGAACTTCTGCAAGTAGACATCTTTAGTTAATATGTACCTTGCTTTGAACAAAATTCAGATTTAGGAAGCAGATGGATCCCGGGTAATCCTTCACTTATAAAGCAAAGGACAATAGAAAAGCTTCCTTTAAATAAGAAGCTGAGCTAAGTAATTAGCTGATGTTTACATTTGCAGCTTTCCAGGAGTTACAGAAGGGGTTCATCTGTATTTGCGTCCTCTACAAAAAACAAGTGCTATGCTGAGTCGGGACTTAACTGAACACCTCGGGAATGGTGAGGAGTCTGACCTTTAGAGCGTAACACAGGTTTCTTTTTTGATTCTCTGTTTGGGTGGTTTTTTCTTTTTTCTATTTTTTTTTTTTGGGACACTCTAGTGATGTTGTGGTCAAAGGGGTTATTCCTGGCTCTGTACTCAGAAATTACTCCTGGCAGTGCTCAGGGGATCATATGGGAAGCTGGATATTGAACCTGGGTCTGCTGCATGCAAGGCAAATGCCCTACCCTCTGTACTGTCAATCTGGCCTGGGAAATGCGGGTTTACTGTTCTCTTTACCCCTGTGTGCTATCGGAAAAAAAAGTTTTCACAAGTCTCTAGCTTCATTTCCCTTTTTCAAATAATATTGGAGGGGAACGGAGAAATAGCACAGCGGGTAGGGCGTTTGCCTAGAACGTGGCTGCACCGGGTTCGATCTCCGGCATCCCATATGGTCCCCTGAGCACCACCAGGAGTAATTCCTGAGCAAAGAGCCAGGAGTAACCCCTGAGCATTGCTGGGTGTGACCCAAAAAGCTGGATGGATGGATGGATGGATGGATGGGTGGATGGGTGGGTGGGTGGAGTGGGTGGGTGGGTGGGTGGGTGGGTGGGTGGATGGATGGATGGATGGATGGATGGATGGATGGATGGATGGATGGATGGATGGATGGATGGATGGATGATATTG
>JAJIBD010009905.1:0-50781 GCA_021461705.1 Cryptotis parvus | reverse complement strand
GGGTGATACCATTTCACCAAAACTCTTCAGCGCCACCCTGGAAAACATCATTCTACAATTAGAATGGGAAGGAATGGGAGTGAAGATAGACATTCGGCAACTACACTACCTCTGCTTCGCTGATGACTCATTAGCCAAACATTAGCCAAGCGGCACAAATGCTGACTGACTTCGACCGAGAATGTGGAAAGATAGGTCTACAGCTGAATCTCAGCAAAACTATGTTCATGAAAAAATGAACTAGTTCAAGAGGTCCCATTCACTCTCAATGGAACAAACATCTCTGAATGCAGCAGTTATGTGTACCTAGGTCAAGAACTCAACATGATGAACGACTTAAAACCTGAGCTGTGCAGGAGGAAGAGAGAGGCTTGGAACACCTTCAAGAGCATCGAAGAAATAGCTAAAAGGACAAAGAACCTCTGGCTCCAGGCATATCTCTTTGACTCCACCATTCTCCCTGCATTAACATACATCTCAGAGACCTGGGCCCTACGAAAGCAGGATGAGAACGCTATTTGGGTCTCCCAAAGAGGAATCGAAAGAGCTATGCTTGGAATATCACACCTCACTCAAGTGAGAGAAGGAATCTGGAGTTCCGACCTCTGTCGATGATCCAGAATCAGGGACGCTGTCTCGTTTGACAAGGCGTCTAAAATCAGATGGGGTAGACATGTAATGCGATTTGGATATGACCGCTGGACTAGAGTCGTTACCCACTGGATCCCACGGACGTCAAAAGATCATGTGGGGAGCCGGAGCGACAGCCCAGTGGGTAGGGCGTTTGCCTTGCACGCTGGCCGGCCCATGCCAGTCCGGGTTCCATCCCCGGCATCCCATATGGTCCCTGAGCACCGCCAGGAGTAATTCCTGAGCATCGCGGGTGTGACCCAAAAAGGAAAAAAAAGATCATGTGGCCGCCCACCTACAAGATGGTCAGACTTCGTTAAGACCCTGAACAAACGGTTTGAGGCTCTGAAGCAAGCAGATGCCATTGGGCTACACTGGCACGTGACAGGGTCAAATGGAAATGTTACTGGTGCCCTCTGGAGCAAAACGATGACTAACAGGATGTCAAGTGATCAAGTGATTAGTGATAGAATCCTCGTCAAATACTGCTGTCGCTACCACACAATTTCTGGTCCTTCTCTTTGAATACTTCCGTTCTCATATTAGAATGCTTATTAGAATGTTTCAACATGGTACTTAACAATTCTGCTTTTGGGGGATGTCTTATAGTTCTCGAATTCTCAATATGGGTATTTCCATTGGCCTTTCAGTTTTGCAATCTTATAGACCTCATTCCCATGATTGATGGAATGGTTTGATTTATGTTCCTGGAGCAAGCAGATGCCCTTTGGCTCTACTAGCATGAGACAGGACATATGGAGATGTTACTGGTGCCCGCTCGAGCAAATCGATGATGAACGGGAAGACAGTGATACAGTGATACAGTGATAACTGATTTAGCATTAAATTCATTTGTTGTACTCTTAATTTTAGTTATTGACTTTTTGGTAGTAAAATTTTATCTGATTCCCTGCTAAGCAATTTGAATCCATGGTTTGCTTTCTATTTATTGAATATGTAACTCACAGTTAAAATACAAAAAATCAATATGCTTGATCAATCTTTTTTTTTTTTTTGCTTTTTGGGTCACACCCGGCGATGCTCAGGGGTTACTCCTGGCTCTGCACTCAGGAATCACTCCTGGCAGTGCTTGGGGAGCATATGGGATGCCGGGGATAGAACCGAGGCCAGCATGGGCCGGTCACGTGCAAGGCAAACGCCCTACCCACTGGACTATCGCTCTGGCCCCTTGATCAATCTATTTATGCATCTGTTTCTATTCTATCTTTTCTTCTCATTACTAATCTAACATTTCTCAAAACTGTTAATTACATGGTAGAGATGCCTAAGAAACTGGGTAAGTACTTCCTACACTGTTGCCGGGTTTATGAGGTGGCTCTTGAGCCCTGGAAATATGGTTAGTTTTCTCTAAAACTAACCATACTTAGTTTTGGATAAATATAATCCAAAACTAGTCATTGGATTAAAAAAAGGGGTTCAAACAAAATAATGCATAAACAAAACAATATTTTAATAGACCATGTCTTTAAATAAAAGTATTCTGAATATATCAAAGTGTATATTAACTTTAAAAAATATCACTGTCTTCACTGTCTTCCGTTCATCATCGATTTGCTCGGGCGGGCCCCAGTAAATCTCCATATGTCCTGTTTCATGCTAGTAGAGCCCAAGGGCATCTGCTTGCTCCAGGACATAAAGGCCTCGTCCTTCTGGAATGAGGTCTATAATTGTTACTGGTATTTGGCATATCAAATACAACACGGGTAGCTTGCCAGGCTCTGCCGTGCAGGTAGCATACTCTTGTAGTCATCTCTAAGTCCAGCATTTATTGAGAAACTGCGCTCCGCGCGGCTGCGCGCCGGGCTGTGATAGGCTGGTCTGCTGGGTGGAGTTCTGACGAGAGGGAAGACCCCTATACAAAAGTGCAAAAAGTATCTTGCATCACTGTCTTCCCGTTCATCGTCAATTTGCTCGAGCGGGCACCAGTAACATCTACATATGACCTGTCTCATGAAAGTAGAGCCCAAGGGCACCTGCTTGCTCCAGGAACATAAAGAGCCTCAAACCATTCCATCAGGTCATGGGAATGAGGTCTATTTACAAATAAAACAACCTCTACTAGAAATCATAACCCAAAGGCAAGTCTCAACTGAAGGCCCAAACCAAGCTCTTTTTTTTGTTTAGGTTTTGGGTTTATAATCCCTGGTTCTCAGGGCTTACTCCTGGCAGGCTCAGGGGCCATATGGGGTCCCAGGGAGCAAAGCCAGGTCAGCCACATGTAAGGCAAGTGCCCGACCGCTGTGCTATCTCTTTGGTCCAGACCTTCTGCCTGCCCAACCCACTTCCCATCCTTCCCGATGTCTCGCCAGGTGCTTGTACCCTCACTTCCAATCTGAGCAAAGTCGGCCAGCTCTACTTTCAACAGAAACCCAGAGATCACAGTGGGTTTCTGTCCCCACACACACACACACACACACACACACACACACACACACACACACACTTCTGACCTTCACAGATGCCCGAGTCAGACCAGTTGTCTTAGCACGAAGCTCTGGGTTTCACTCCTAGCTGGGCCTGCGGTGCCGCCTCCACGCTCACCCCCCAGATCCCTCTGCTCTCTGCTAGGCCGCAGCTGGGCCATTTGCCTTTTCCTCCACCTGCAGCTCACCAGCAGACAGAACTTTTCACCTCTGACCCCTGACCCCACCTTCCTGTTCTAGTCCAACACTGTCTCCTCCCTAGGCTGCCTCCTGATGACCTCAGTGAAAATCCTCTCCCCTGTTCTCAGCCCCAAGATGGGATCTGAGCACTGACTCGGCTGAACTTCCAACCTTCCTATCCCTGATTTGTTTGCCTAAGTTTCATCTTCTCCCCAGGGCAAAGACTCATCTCCTTTTGGTCTAAGGTCCCCCTCTGTGCAGGGGGATGGAGAGGGACGTGCCAGGTGCCCAGGTGAGAGGGAGGCTCTCTGGACCCCCAGGCCCCTCCTGAGTGGGTGCTCTTCCCCACGTCCACAGGCCAGCAGTCTCCGAGGGTTCTTCCTTCTCTGGGAACCAAGTACTTCAGGCAACTGTGCCTGAGTCCCTGCTATGGCCTAGGGTTGGGGAGACTTTGCCTGGGGCTGGAAAGTCAGACCCCAGGGACAGGAGAGGACAGGGCAGGGGCCTGGCACCCACCAAAGGAAATGGCCAAGTGTGACCCCAGTCACATGACTTCCCCTTTCAGACCCACTACCTGCCTGGCTGGGACAGCTCTGTTTTCTGGGTCCTTGCTCAGCATTCACTCTACAATAAGCACTTCCTGCAAATCCTGCTAATGAAAATAACAGTTCTACAGCGGTGGTGATTCACTGCACCCCTTTACAGAGGTTAGGGGCTTACACACGAGCATGGACGGGGGCTATCGGGCTGCGGGGAGGCGGCAGAGGCATGACCTACCTCCATGGTGTCTGCTACCGGCCGGCTGCCCGTGCTGGTGCCCAGCTCCCACAGGAGGTCTGGGGCGGTGCTCGGTTGTTGCCCAGCTGGGCCCCCGTAGGGCTGGGGGCACAGGCCCCAATCTGCAGGGCCGGAGTCTTCCTGCTCGCTGTGCTCAAACTCTGGGATCTTTAAAAAATAAGGCTTCCAAATTCTGTCACAGAGTACACAAGATAGAGTAGGGATTAGGGCTGACTTCTGAGAGCAGACGGGAGCCAAAGGCATGGGGAATGCTGGAGAAGGACTAAGACAGTTTGGGAAAGCTACAACCTTCACTAAAGAAACAGATGATGGAAATCTGCTCGAAGAGCTGGAGAGATGGTGCAGGGAATGAGGGACTTGAGTTCAGCTGCAGCGGCCGTGGACCCCTGGGTCAAGTCCCTGGCACCCAATATGGTCCTCTGGGCGCTGCCAGGGTTCACTCCTGAGCACAGGGCCAGTGCTCTTGCAGAAATCTCCAAAGGTGTTGAGAAATAAAGAGCCAGGAAGACACCAAGGGAGAAAGATCAGGTTCCTGAATTGAAAGATAGAACATCAGACCATGTCAATTCTCCTTACATTAACTTACAGTTTCAACACTGTTTCAGTAGAAGTTCCACTGAAGTTCTACTTCAGTGGAAGTAGAATTATCATTTCTAGAACATGATAGATTCTTCTACAGGTTTTCTGGAAGAACAAACAAGTGAGAATAACTGTTAGAATCAAGGGGAGGGAAAGAGTAGAAAGGGGTACAGCCTGATGTAAGAAGTGTACACCAACAACTCTGGAAATTCAGGTAATAGAGTCATTGATTTGGAATATTTGCTTCTTTTTGGGTAGGGGAGGGGTGGGGTGAGCCACAGCTAGCAGTGCTCAGGGCTTATTCTTGGTTCTGTGGTTAGGGATCAGTCCTGGTGGTACTTGGGGACCCTATATTGTTCTTGGGATTGAATCAGGATAAACTGCAGAGAGGGAAAGTGTCTTAATCCAGTCCTATAACTATGGCCCCATGAAGCCACTTTTTAAAAAAAATTAACTTTGTTTAAAAACCTTGATTTACAGAGTACAAAGTTTTTCACAATACAGTTGTTAGAAAGGTTCATTCAACACCAGTCCCACCACCAGTGTGTCCCTACCAGCACCAGAGACACTCGTTTCCCACCCACCTCCCATCCCCATGCCTGCTCCCTTCGCCATCACTAATTATGTTGACCACTATAGCCCATATAAAGGAATGGTATTGATAAAGTCATGACTCTTGTTCTGGGTCCTTGGGGGGGACCGAGGTGGGGAGAGAGGTCCAGCTTCAGCTCCACAGAAGCCCGGTGTGTTTAGCCACCGAGACCTGCATACCTGGGCTTGAAATTGGCTTCTCTCTTGGGTGGGGCTCTGATGAGTGGAGCCACTTCATTTATGATCTTGGATAGTTTCTGCAGCTATAAAATGGGTGACTACACTTACCTCCTAAGGTGTTCTTGATGTGAAACTTGTGAATAGTTTTTACAAGAGTGGTGGACACATGGTTTATGATCACTCAATCCTATTTTCTTTTACAATCCCTCTGAAATGCAGAGAAAGTGACTGTACCTGTAACTTTAAGTTATTTTCCTTCTTGATTCAGTAATGAGTATTTGTATGGGGAAATCCTGTTCCTAGAAGCTGACTAAAGGTTAGGGGAGTTACTTACTGTCTCCTCATATTTAACCATGCTTCTTTGACATCCATAGGAAATATGTCTATTTACCCTTGAACAATTTTGTTTTATTTATGGGTCACGCTTGGTGATGCTCAGGGGTTGCTCCCTTGTTCTGTACTCAGGAATTACTCCTAATGATATGTGGGATGCCAGGGATCGAACCCTAGTCAGCCGTATGCAAGGCAAATGCCCTATCCACTGTACTATCACTCCGGCCCAACCCTGGAACTATGTTTTCTTTATTAAATCCCATGCAATAGACAATTACAAAACTGTTCATGATTGGGTTTCCCCTGGAACTATTTTTATAAAAGATCTACTAACATGCCTAGAACTTTTGAAACTATCTTTGGAATCACTGTGTTGACCTACTAAGAGAGGAAATATTGATTTCTAGTTACCCCTTTTGGTTACACCTAGGAGTATTCCTGTAATACTCCTAGCCCCGTGCTCAAGGGCTGCCCATACAGTACCGGAGATGGAAACCAGGCCCCTTGCAAAGCATGTGCACAGCCCCATCCCCTTTTTGCCTCTATTTTAACTTTTATTGATGTATTTATTTATTTTATTGCATCACCTTGAGATACCCAGTTACAAAGCTGTTCATGGTTGGGTTTCAGTCATACAATGTTCCAACACCCATCCCTCCACCAGTGACCAGTGCCCATTTCCCCACCACCAATGTCCCCAGTTTCCATCCTGTCAACTCCAGCCCCCTTCTGCCAGCATGTCTTTATATCAGGCACTTCTCTCTCTCTCTCTCTCTCTCTCTCTCTCTCTCTCTCTCTCTCTCTCTCTCTCTCTCTCCCTCTCCTTTTGATTATTATGGTTTGCAATACAGGTACTGGAAGGTTATCATGTTTATTCCTTTACCTACTTTCAGTACTCAGTTCCAACTATCATTGTCATTTCTGTTGGGGCGCCGCGGTCCCTCAACAGTGCCGGGGCGGTTCCCTTCTACCTCCAAAGCCGGCGAGGAATGGATGAACACTCAGGAATCCGATGCGGTTTTAAAGGCTTTACTTATCACAGGTTCAGGCGCTACAAATCAGCAAAAGGAAAACCCGATGCTTAGGATTCCAGGCTAGAACCCCAGCCACGTGTAGGCCAAGATGGCGACCACCCGTGTAAAACTTCCAAGGGGAATAAACGCTCACAAGGCGAGATCCCACCGGGAAGAAGAAGCCCGGGGGGGCGGGCGGCTGTTCTCCCCCGCACTCAGACCTTCCTCCCATTGTTTGGAAAGCAGGGAGGGGTCCAATGCCCTCAGGTAGTCCCTCCCTGCATCTCACCTAGGGCCTTTACTGTGCTAATGTTTTGAGCGGGGAATGCCTTTGAAATGTAGAGAAGGGGGGGTTTCTGAGATGGCATGACACTGTACCAAAGATCAACACCAATGCCAGTTAAATATTTCTCCAAGCCTTCACAAGTCTCCTCTACTTCATTGTAGTTTTATATTTTATCGGGAGCCATGCTTGTTTGTTTGGAAGCAAGCAGCATTTCTCTCTGGTCTAATTACTTGGTGTCCTTACGTGGCCAGGCTAATATGCTGGTAAGATCTAGCTGTCCCCGATGATTGTGATAGCTGGGAGAATATTTATACCAGCTAGTACAGCATACATGGTCGGATAAACTGCCACATTTAGACTACCCCTTATCTCGGGGTGATTTGCGGGAGGCAATCCAGAGCAGATGCGCGGCCCTTAGGAGTCCTGCAACAATTTCCAACTATCTCTATCCCAACTGCCTTCTCCCCCAGCAATTGAGGCAGGCTTCCAGCTGTGGACCAATCCTCCTGGCCCTCATTTCTACTGTCACATATGATGTTTTTTTAATATCCCACAAATGAGCGCAATTATTCTATGTTTGTCCCTCTCCTTCTGATTCATTTCACTCAGCATGATCCTGTCCACATCCGTTTATTAAAGAACTTCATGACTTCATTTTTCCTAGTGGCTGTGTAGTATTCCATTGTATTCATGTACCATAGTCTCTTTAACCAGTCATCTGTTCTCAGGCACATAGGTTGTTTCTAGATTCTGGCTATTGCAATGAAGAGCTTTTTTTTTATATGCCTTTGACCATTTCTATTTCTTCTCTGAGGAAGTTTCTGTTTATTTCTTCCCTCCATTTTTTGATGGGGTTGGATGATTTTTTTTGTAATGTTCTACTACTGCCTTATATATTTTGGATGTTAATTCTTTATCTGATGGTTATTGGGTAAATAATGTTTCACATTCCATGGACTGTCTGTATTTTATCACCATTTCTTTTGAGGGGCAGAAGCTTCTTAGTCTAATGTAGCCCCATTTGTTTATCTTTACTTCCACTTGCTTGGTCAGTGGTGTTTCATCTTTAAAGATGCCTTTAGATTCAATGTCGTAGAGGGCTTGTCTATGTTTTCCTCCATGTACCTTAGATTCAGGTCTGATATTGAGGTCTTTAATCCATTTTGATCTGACTATTGTACCTGGAATTAGAAAGAGGTCTGAAGGTCTGAGTTTTTTTTTTTTTTGCATGTAGCTGCCCAGTTTCCCCA
The DNA here is from genome assembly GCA_021461705.1 of Cryptotis parvus. Lineage (NCBI taxonomy): Eukaryota > Metazoa > Chordata > Mammalia > Eulipotyphla > Soricidae > Cryptotis > Cryptotis parvus. The sequence continues at coordinate 42,497 of JAJIBD010009905.1, read as the reverse complement.
GCACTGCTTGTTGAAAAGGCTTTTCTTGCTTCACTTCACATTTCTTGCTCCCTTATCAAAGATCATATTTGAGGGTATGGTCAGGATATTCAACTCTACTCTACTGATCTGCGGGTTTGTCTTTAGTCTGGTACATGGCTCCAGCTCCCTCCCCCCTTAATTTCCCTTTTCTTGGTTCCAACAGTGCTCAGGGGCTTACTCCTGACTCTGCACTCAGGGCTCACTCCTGGCACGACTCAGGGAATCATATGTGGTGGCAGGGATCAAACCAGAGTGTACCTAAGCATCCACACACAAGGTAAGTTGCCTTGCTGCCAGTACTATCTTCCGGGCCTCTTTCTTAGCTTTGGCTTCCAGACAGAAAGGCCTATAATAGTAGCCCTACCTTGCCGAGTGACTTGCCAAACTTTCTTGGGCATTTTTATTTTATTTTATTTTATTTTGTGAAGCAACAGATTTTATTTGGAGGCTTTAGGGAAGGGGAAAAAGGAAGAGCACAGAGAGAGAGAAATGCCCTCATGGAAGAACGGGGGCTTCTCCAAGGTAGAGGGAGCCCCCAGCACATGCATCCCAGTATTAGGTATGAAAGTGCACATCTCAAGAGGGACCATGCGGGTGACACATGAGCTCAGGCACCACATGTGCTCCACTACATGGGCACAAGCAGCACATGGGCTCAAGAAGCATATGCATCCCTAGACATTTTTCAACTCATTTTTCACCGGACATCTAATAAGCAAACCACGTAAGGTGGGAGGTACTCAGTGGGCCGGGAGTCTCAGTCAACCACGAGAGCTTTTCCACTCCAGGGCGAGTCTTTCCACAATGGGCTGCCCGGCACCTGGCACTGAAATCTGGGCCCTCTGAGTGCTTGGGGCCTCCAGGCTGCACCCCATAAACTTGGGGAACCATGGGGTGCCAAGGATCGAACCTGGGTAGGGGGAATGTGAGGTGTGTGCTCTAAACACTGTATCTCCCAGGTCTTGTTGCTTAAAACAATTGATGAGAATCTCTGCTTACATTTCAAGACCCCCTTCACTAGCATTTACACCTGTGGGTTTCTGGTGTCTGTCATATACTGGACTTGTGGCTTCAGAGACCTTCAGACTCCAAGTTTTGACTATTTATCCCAAATATATAATTTCCCAAAATCTTTGCTCTGTCAGTGCACAAAACTTTCTCTGATATATGTAAATAAACATAAGCATTGTCTCACCAGAAACTGTGGTCTTTATTTGTAAGATAAATTGGAATATTGATCTCTAGAGAACCAACATCTCCCATTTATTTGGAGATCTAGTAACAGTCTGAGTGAATCAGATTCACCAAATTCTAGAAAATTTCATCTCCTCTAGTAGGAGATCTTCAAAACAATCATCCAGCCTTTGTATTCATTGCTTTTTCCTAGTCTAGTCTCTGCATCCATGATGCTCCGGCGCTCTGGCATCTGGAGCTTTACTGACAGGAGTGCCTGTCACTGTGTGCCTTGCCCGCAGCTAGTTACTGGGGCAGCCACAGCTAGCCCAGGAGCATGCTTTCACTTGTAAACCGAACCACAGCGCAGTGAAGATCTCAGTCCTACTCACCTCCAGGCAGGCACTGACTGGCTCTGGGGGCTTCTGTACTCCAGGACCTGCTGGAATAACTCATCAGCAGTATTTTCTTCTTGTTTTATTTTTGGGCAACATCCAGTGGTGCTAAGTGTTTACTCCTGGCCCTGCGCTCAGAGCCTCCTGGTGGTGCTTAGGGGCCACATGGGATACCGGGGAGTGAACTCCGGTCAGCAGTGTGCAAGGCAAAGCCCCTATCCCTGTACTGTCACTCTGGCTCCTCATGAGCAAATTCTAAGCATGCTTCATCCGCCTTTCCCGGGAGAGCAGAGTTGAGTGCTTTGTTGCTTCTGCCTGCACCCTACCCTGGCACTCCCCGGCAGCCTTGTGTGACATAGTGTGCCGGCTTCTCTTGGGAACTGTAATAAATGACTTCCTCAGGGGCAATTGTCTCCTGCTCCATTGGCTCCTATTCTGAATAATAATAAAATATCTACTTGGAAACAGCCATGGGGATAATTCCAGACCAGACGTGCATTTCCTTTGCCAGGCAACATTTAGAGCAGTGAACTAATAGTAAAGTTCTTTCCCGTATCTTTTACAGGGCCACACCCAGAAGAGTGGGGTAAGGGTGGATCCTCTTTTCCATTTTAAACTGGAATCTCTTTCCCTGTACAGTCTAAGAATTCTGCCTCGAGGCCAACAGAATAAAACTCATCTTTTTCAAGTGATAAATCCTCAGCTATCTGAGACACATCTCTGATAGGTCTTTCTGGAAATACAGCTATAAAGATATCCCATTTTTTTAGACTTTATTTCTCATCCCTCCCTGGAATGATGAGCGTTTCATGGGTCACTTTGGCACCAACAGCCTAGTGAATTTCTTCTAAGACTCCCAGTGTCCTCCTCAAGGATTACTTGTTCATTGACTAAGGAGACCCTTGGTAGTCTGGTAGCCTTTGCTGGCTCATCAGCGTCCTTTTAAAAAGGCAGCATTTGGGGCGGCGATAGTCCAGTGGGTAGGGCATTTGCCTTGCACGTGCCAGCCCATGCCGGCCAGCGTTTGATCCCCGGCATCCCATATGGTCCCCCAAGCACCGCCAGGAGTGATTCCTGAGTGCAGGGCCAGGAGTAACCCCTGAGCATTGCCGGGTGTGACCCAAAAAAAAAAAAAATGCAGCATTTGGGTCTGGAGTGATGGTACAGTGGGGACGGCCTTTGTCTTGCATGTGGCCAAACTGGGTTCGATCTCTGGCATCCCATATGGTCCCCAAGCACCAACAGGAGTAAGTCCTGAGTGCAGAACCAGGAATAAGCCCTGAGCATTGCCGGGTATGACCCCAAAAGAAAAAAAATGCAGCTTTGGCTGGGAGAGACAGCTCCAAGGACAGTATACTGTACCTGCAGTAGGAGCCCGGTGCTCTGGACCACTGCCAGAAGTGCTCCTATTGCCAAAACAAATTGCAAGTGTAGAACAGGTGTGCTTGGCTCATGGCCTTGCAGGCACTCTGTATGTCCCTAACCCTGGAGTCCGGGAGCAGAACATGGCATCAGCTAAAATGTTTTAACTCTTTGAAATAAACTGCTGCGGTGAACCAAACTGCATCCCGTGATTCTGAGTCTACTTCAGCTTTTGTAGATCTTAGGTATGGAGATAAAATTTGCCATTTCCTAGCACAGGTGTTTTTCCAGAGTAAGTCTTTTTCTTATTCCCTACCCCCAAATTATTTGTTTATTGTAAAAAAAACTTACCTGCTAGGGGCCAGGAGATAGTACATGAATTAGGGTATATGGCTAGAGTGTGCCCAGCCCTGATTTGATTCCTGGAAACACATGGACTCCCCAATATCATCCGGGAAGCCCAGAAGGCCTCCAGCACTGCTGTGGGGGCCAGAACCCGGCCTCACTGCAGGCCTGAGCAGCACATCCTGGGGAGGCAGAACATGCCCTCACTGCAGGCCTGAGCGGCACATCCTTGGGCCTTCCATTGGCTGAGAATTGTCAGTGGGGCCTGTGGACCCTCTAACACCACCTGGGAGCTTCCCCACCCCAATTATCTGTTAAATATAAACTCTGATAAAATCTATAAGCTCATTTCCAACACAACACTTTTTATTTTAATTTATTATTATTATTATTATTATTATTATTATTTTTTTTTTTTTTTTTTGCTGTTTGGGTCACACCTGGCAATGTTCAGGGGTTACTCCTGGCTCTGCACTCAGGAATTACTCCTGGAGGTGCTCAGGGGACCATATGGGATGCCGGGAATCAAACCCGGGTTGGCCACGTGCAAGGCAAACGCCCTCCCTGCTGTCCTATCACTCCGGCCTTTATTTTTTAATAACACTTACAATAGACATTTACAAATCTGTTCTTGATTGGGTTTCAGTCACACAGTGTTCCAGCACCCATCCCTCCACAAGTGCCCATTTCCCACCACCAATGTCCCCGATTCCCTTCCACCTTCCTTCCCCCTTGCCTCTTCTCTCTCTCTCTCTCTCTCTCTCTCTCTCTCTCTCTCTCTCTCTCTCTCTCTCTCTCTCTCTCTCTCCTCTCCCATCTCTTACACATTGTGGCTTGCCATACGTACATTTAGGGACTATCACGTAAACCCCTTTGCCTACACTCAATGCTCAGTTCTAGTCTGGCATTACCAACATAACATTTTGAAGCACATTATCACACGTTCATTTCTATACCGTTTTACTGCAGTTAATGGTCATACATATAAACATATACCTACTTTTCCCCCTTTATAGTATGTATTAGCTATTTTAGAGTCATGCTTATGAACCAACTACAATTCGCCAAGTTGCACGAAGGCGGTGGTTATATTTAAGTACTTATGAAAAAGAACACATGGACGATTCATTTGTTACTTGGCCACACCGCAGTGATTCCTAAATAACTATAGGCTACACATTTCAGGCAATAATGGGATTATTTTAAATTTTCTATAGGATTTTTTGAATGAATGCTATGTAATTAATTTACATTGCCAATCATAGTTAACATTGCTTAATGCACTATTTCAATAATTTGGTTCCGCTCTTATGTGTTCAGGGGACCCAGAGGAAAACTCACCGCTGTGGGAGTCTGACAGTCTGGTGAATGGGTCTAGGGTTACTCAGAGGCTCCCAAGGCTACATCTGTCATTACCTGAGGAACTGGGGATGGGGGTGCATGTAGGGATCGAACCTGGAGCCTTACGCATGGCAAGCATATACTCAAGCCCCTTTAACTATTTCCCCAGAACTCCATTACCATGTGCTTATTAAAGACTTGTCTTCATGAAAATAACTTCATTTTATAAGTCTTATCTTGTAATCCATATTGAAAATATACTAAAATAATCTTAACTGTTGAGCCAAAGGTAGTTTAAAAGCCATATTCTTTTTTAGTTTTTAATAATTGAAACAAGATTTCCTTGTTTTACATATTGAACATTGCAAACCCCTAGTAATGTCAAAGTCACCAAAACAAGAAAACAAGCCATTAGTTTTTTAGCCTAAGTACGAAACACTGTAGTAGTTGTGAACAGACTTTTATATATAACCAGGACAGTTGTCATTACCTTCAGCCAAGAACAAATGCAGGGGCCAGAGAGATAGTGCAGTGGGCAAGGTTCTTACCTCGCACGCAGCTGACCCAGTGTGATCCCGACATCCCTGACAGCACCAAGAACCACCAGGAGTGATTCCTGTCGTCAGAGCCAGGAGGAAGCCCTGAGCATCGCTGGCTATGGCCTCCCACCCCAAAGGAAAAGAACAAATGCAGAACTTAGTAAACTTAATTAGTTAATAAGTGAATGCGGATTTGTATTATTATCTGAGTCTGTAGTTTCTTCACATTTTGTTAGTTTTTACCTGGAATAGAGGAATAGAATCCTCTATTCCAGAATCCCAACCCAGGGGCCGGAGTGATAGCCCAGCGGGTAGGGCGTTTGCCTTGCGCGGCCGGCCCATGCCGGCCAGGGTTCGATCCCCGGCATCCCATATGGTCCCCCGAGCAACGCCAGGAGTAATTCCTGAGTGCAGAGCCAGGAGTAACCCCTGAGCATCACCGGGTGTGACCCAAAAAGCAAAAAAAAAAAAAAAGAATCCCAACCCAGATTGTTCGTTTGTTTGTCCCTTCCCTGAGGCACCGGTTCTGGTTGTGGATGACTTTGGCAGTGTCATCAATCCAAGGATGCTCCTCTACTGGAATCCGGTGCGAGTTGAAGTTAGTTAGGGGAAGATCAGCCCAATGCAATCCTCACTTTGGAAACACAGATTGAACACACAACTAGACCTCATTCAACTGCTGCTGTGTGTATGACTGTCATAGCACTTTATTTTACATGAATAGAGAAGACAGGCTTTAGAAAGACTACAATGACCAAATAAAATTTTGACTTAAAAAAAGAAAAAATGGGCCAGAGTGATAGTCCAGCGGGTAGGGTGTTTGCCTTCCCTGCCGCCAACCCGGGTTCAATCCCGGGCATCCCATATGGTTCACCGAGTACCACCAGGAGTTAAGTGCTGAGTGCAGAGCTAGGAGTGAGCGTTGCTTGGTGTGACCCAAAAAGCAAAAATAAATAAAAGACATTATAGAAGATGTTAGAACGTTTTTTTTTTTTTTTTTTTTTGGCCACATACAGCGGTACTCGAGTTTAGCTCAGGATGTTGCTGACTTAAACCAGGGGGCCGCATGCAAGGCAAGCACCTACCTGCCTGTTTGCAGTCTTTAATCCACTTTCCCAAATAAGCATGTTCTCTAAGAATTAAAATTACGACATAGATTTAAAAAAAGGCCTAAGTGATATTATTCAATTCTCTGTAAATTAAGAACTGGAGATTTATGTTAATGTTTACTCAAATGTCATACCAAATATACAATATGATGCAGTAAAAATTGTGGATCAAAATGTCTATTTTAAATACCCTATGAAGTCAGTAATAGAAAATCATTGAGTAATTCTCTCTCGAACAGTGGTTCTCCAACTTTATAGTGTACCACGATCACCTACAGGGCTTGTTCAAACAGACTGCGGGGCACTTTCCTGAGCAGTTTCAGACCTGAGAACATCCACTTTGAACGTCCCCACTTGATAAAGCTGCTGGTCTGGGACACCACCAGGAAAACCACCACGCTGGAGACAGCAAGGAAGCTGCATTTACTAAAGGCCCGAAGATTAGACCTTACATGTGTCGCCTTATTTGACTAGCTGGGTGGAGAAACTGAGGGGATAATGGGATCAAGTGGTAACCTTACAATTCTGATTTCCTTCAGTTCTGATGAAGGAAACTTACAACTTCCGGTGGCTGCAGAAGTGAAATGTGTGCGCCTAGTGTGTCCATCTGAAAAGGGCCTGGCCGGAGATGAAGCAGCGAGGAGCGCAGGTGAGTGGGGAGTTAGCTGAGGGACAGATATTCTTTTGAATTTTTTTATTGAATCACCATGAGATACACCAATACAAAGCTGTTCAAAAACTGAGTTTCATACAGTGTCCAGCACCCATCCCCTCCACCAGTGCCCAGTGCCCAGCACCAGTGTCCCCAGTTTCCCCCCCCCACCTGCAAGCTGCCTTTATGACAGGTATTCTCTCTCTCTCTCTCTCTCTCTCTCTCTCTCTCTCTCTCATTGTGGTTTGCAATACCCACATGTATATCCCTTTACCTACTTTCTATACTCATTCTAATCTAGCATTACTATTTCCAACTATTACTGTCAAACTGGTCCCTTCTCTAACTTACCAACCCTCCATCCCACAGACACTTGTGGTAGATTCCAACCATTGGCACGTCCTCCCTGGCCCCTGTTTTCCCTGACCTTGGATATTAGTTTCATACTATTTCTTTTATATTCCACGAATGGATGCAGTAATTCTGTATCAGGACAGAGAGTCTTACTGAAAGGCAAAGACCCGGTCACACAGAGCTCACTCACTCTGGACTTCTCAAATAATTAAGGTTGAAACGAATTTACCAAATAATGAAGAACGAAGAACATGTGTTCAACATACTACTGAATATTCCTTAATTACTGCTATTTTATTAGTTCTTACAAAAAGAACAGAATTGCAAATCAAGTCCTTAAAAGAATAATCTCATTTACATTAAAGCTGAAGACATCATACATACTTTTCTATCTGCCAGTGAGTCCCACGTCCCTAACTACAGTATTTATGCGGTGCTGAAGTGACACAGCTGACAAGCACCAAAACATAAACATCCTCTCACAAAGCAAGTCGAAAGCAATGACATACAACTTGAAAGTTAACAAAGGTAGCAAATTTTACAGTAAATAAATTATCACATATGAAATTCCCAACATGTAATTTCTGACACTGTTAGACTGTACATAAAATAAGGACATCAAGACACAACATTTCTGAGGTGTAAACTAAAAGTTACTGTGGTCTAATTTGAGAATGACCAAAAAGCCCAATCGACTCTAAGTCTCTATCAAAACAACCATTTTATGTATCAAAGATTTACTTTTAAATATCTATGTACAATATTTTCGCTTAATACTTTTAATCATACCAATATTATAGTTAAATAAGAATTTCATATCACAAAACGTAAGCATTTTAAATCACAACTTCCAGCTGATATACATAGTGCATATATCTTGTTCCTTGAATGACATTACAAGCATATTTTTAAGAATATATTTTTATCTATAGGTCAGGTAAAGCTTTATTAAATGTTAAACACTTTAAACAGTGCAGAACAGTTTAAACGGTTTCAAAAAGAAATACATTCAGAAGATCTGCTGCTCAAATAATATTTTTTCAAAACCAGGTGGAGGAGTATGATAAAATTCACTGAACTGGCAATCCAAAATAGCACTGTCATCAACTACAAAAAAAAAAAAAGAAAATTAATTAGAAGCATCACCTTAATTTGAATGAAAACATAATTATAATATAAACCATTTCCATCATATAGCAAATATATTGGTAATAGGCAAAGAGAATCAGCACATATGTGGTCAGGTCACAGAACATGGTACTACTGTGTAAAAAGAGCCACAACAATGACCAAAATCTGTCAAAACGTTAAAGAATATATGTTAAAATATTTATTATTCACTCTCATCTTTAGGTGCTGTGACTAAGGGCAATTCAAGATTTTTCCCTATCTGCCAAAATTTATTATTTCACTTTTATTCAATTAAGAAGTCATGTAGCCTTCGCCTAGCTTTCTCCAAGGGTAAGATATTACTTAACTATAACACCACATCAAAACCAGAAAGCGAACATTGGTATCACGCTGGTAACTAGACTGCAGGCTGGAGGCTAATTCCACATAATTTTTTTTACCAGCATTTACCTAAAAGAAATGAGAGTAGATAATCCACAGAGTTTTACATGATTTTTCAAAAACAAACAGGTATCATCATAAAATGAACCGTATACTACGTGGCAACAAAAATGAATGAACAGATCCATATTACAGTTATACTTTAAGGTTTGCGTATAAATTTTAAAACTGTCATATTGATTATAAGACTCCAAACCAGGGGCCGGAGCGATAGCACAGCAGGTAGGGCGTTTGCCTTGCACGCGCTGACCTTGGTTCGATCCCCGGCATCCCATATGGTCCGCCGAGCACCGCCAGGAGTAATTCCTGAGCGAAAAGCCAGGAATAACCCCTGAGCATCACTGGGTGTGACCCAAAAAGCAAAAAAAAAAAAAAAAATCCAAACCAAACCAAAGTACCAACGGTGTGATTTTGCTGGTATAGTAATCTATAAATACAAGAAAATCTGTAGTCACAAATCAAGAGATAGTGGCTGTCTGACTGAGTCTGGGGTAGGAGGGCTGACAGAAAACATTATACAGGAACAGAAGAAAACTGGTTTTGCTTTGTTTTGGGGCCACACCCAGTGGTGCTCAGGGCTTACTCCTGGCTCTGTGCTGAGGGATTGCTTCTGGAAGGGCATGGGACACCATAAGTAGGCTCAGGGGTTACCCCTGGTTCTGCACTCTTCCCTGACAGTGCGTGGGGGAGCATACGGGACGCTGGGATCGAACCTGGGTCATTCGTGTGCAAGGCAAACGCCCTACCCACTGTACTATTGCTCCTGCCCTACATTTAGGTAATTTTATAAATGTACTTAACGCCTGATGTAGTTAAAACTCCCATCTCTAGTTCAAAAATATTCTTTACAATAACGTTTCCTAGTTAAGTACCACAATAAATGGCAGAAAGGTCTTTATGAATTCAGTAACTATTTTTGAAGCTTTCTAGAATCTTAGATCACAAAGTAAATACGGAAACACGTCACTGGGTATTTAAGAATAATCACAGTATCTGCAAGCTTAAAAAAATACATGGGAAAAATACCTTTAACAATATCCTACTAAGCACATTAATATTGTGATGATAAAGTTAATAAGAAGTCAAGCAAAGTTAACATAAATCTAACATTTGGAAATCTTTTAGCTTACCATAAACAACTGGATACACTGTTCCTCGTATACCTGATGCTGGACAATGCATGTTTTTTCCATTCAAATATACATTTAATTCTACATGGTCATATGTAATACCCTAAGAACAAAGAAAAAAAAATTTAAAAGGCAAAATTGTGTATATATATATATATATATATATATACATATATATATATATTTCACAATAATCTAGAGTCAGAAAGCACTAAGAACAAGAACAAAAATCTAATCATTTATAGTAGCTTCCTTTAAAAAATTTTATTTTATTTTTGAATATCTAATTAAAATTTTTTGGCTTTTTGGGGTCACACCCAGCAATGGTCAGGGTTTTCTCCCTGGCTCTGCACTCAGAAATTACTCCTGGAAGTGCTCAGAAAACCATATGGGATATGGGGGATTGAACCCAGGTCAGCCACATGCAAGACAAATGCCCTCCCTGCTGTGATATCACTCCGTCCCCCTAAATATCTTGATTTTTTAAATAACTGTGAGATTACTGGGGCGGAGGCGATAGTCCAGCGGTAGGGCGTTGCCTTGCACGTGGCAGGCCCATGCTGGCCTGGGTTCGATCCCGGCATCCTATATGGTCCCCGAGCACCGCCAGGAGTAATTCCTGAGTGCAGAGCCAGGAGTAATCCCTGAGCATGGCGGGAGTGACCAAAAAGACAAAACAAACAAAACAAAACTGAGATAACTCAGCTACACTGGCACGTGATAGGGTCAAATGGAAATATTACTGGTGCCCGCTCGAGCAAATCAACGAATAACGGGATGTCAAGTAATCAAGTGAACTGTGATAGTTATAAAGCTGTTCGTGATCGGGTTTCAAGCATACAGTGTTCCAACACCCATCCCTTCACCAGTGAACATTTCCCCGCCACCAATGTTCCCCAGTTTCCCTCCCACCACCCCCAGCTCCCCAGCACTTTTCTTCTTGCTAACTCACACTCTCTCTCGTCTCCCCCTCCATATCGGAGGTAAAATAAATAAATGCCACAGTTCAAATCCTAGTCTTAGTCAGAACAGACTTTTGTATTTAGAAAACTAAGATGATACAAGAATACATGCTGTGAATGGAGAGACCTTTTAAATTTATGTAGAAAGCACTACACTTCTATAACATTTTCTGAAGTTTTCCCTTTGGTGAGGGAACAGGGACACTTTTACCATTAGGGTCTTCTACTTGTGCCTGTCTTCAAGTTGCAACTTGGTTCCAAAAGACCTTTCTTTGCCTCCCCTGCAGGTTTCCCTCCCTCCTCCTCCTCCCCTTTTTCTCTTTTTTGGGGGAGGAGGTTGGGGCCACACCCAGCAGTGGTCAGGGCTTCTGGAGCTGTGCTCAGGGGATCAGTCCTGGGGGCTTGGGAGACCATATGGGGTGCTGGGGACGACACCCAGGTTGGTCATGAGCAAAACAAATGTCCTCCCCACTATACTGCCACTCTGGGCCAAAGATGACACATTTCTGAATCTCTCTTCCTCAATTTCAAGATTGCTAAGGTAATATCTATGACTGAATATAATAAGCAACTAATATTAAGTTAAATACAGAAAACAGCAGATTGAGAGATTTTTGTTGTTGTGTTAGGCCACACCTGGCTTTGCACGAGGGATCACTCCTGGCAGAGCTCAGAGGGCCATAAGGGATGTTGGGGGGATGGAACCTGGTCCCCCCAGGGGCAAAGCGAGCCCTTTACCCACTGTACTATCTCTCCAGCCCTGAAAGGTTTTAAAAATACACAACGAAACAAAAGATATCACTTTATACATCACTGATGGCACAAAAATATCAATAGCAGCTATGATCAAATCAGTTGAATCACTTGAATCCCGTTATTCATCGCTTTGCTCGAGTGGGCGCCAGTAACATTTCCACTGGACCCTATCACGTGCCAATGTAGCCCAATGGCATCTGGTTGATTCAGGAATATGAAGAGCCTCTATGATTAAAAATTCCAGAAAATACTTGATAGCCGGGCTATGCCCTAAGCACTACTGCAGTCCCTTTAAATTTACTCATTCATTCTCACAGCTAGGCAGGGGCTACTGTCATCCCAATGACATGCATCACATTACTGACGGAGTGTTTAAGCACAGAGACCGTCAACAATTTACCTATGTTGCACAGCTAGGAAGCGGCAGAGTTGGGATCTAAACCCATGCAGTACGCCTCACACTCCTTTTGTTTGTTTTGGGGGCCACAGAATACTCCGGCCCCTTCAGAATAGTCTTGATTGCCACCACACATCTTCTCTTTAAAACTTTACACAACATTTACTAAGTTAAGTGAAAAAAGAAAACTAGGCTTTGAAAAATTAAGAATTAGGACTGAGTGATAACGCAGAAGGTAGGGCGCTTGTCTTGCATTGTGGCCAACCCAGGCTCAATACCTGGCATCCATACAATCCCCTGAGAGAAAGCCAAGGGTAAGGCCTGAGCACCACCAGGTGTGGTCCCAAAACCAAAAAATACCCCCCCCAAAAATCTCTCTCTCTCTCTCTCTCTCTCTCTCTCTCTCTCTCTCTCTCTCTCACACACACACACACACACAAAAATTAAAAATAACAGCGAGTATCATTCAGAAAAGAAATGAACACAGACCAAGAAGAAACTACTTTAAACATTGTTAGATTGTCTTAAAAGCTTTGTGGAAGCAGAAAAGGTATTACAGGCGATGGCGCTTCCAGAAGAGAGCAAAGGATCAGAGCAGTCAGTGCTACACAAACTGTTCTCAAGAGCTGGGGAGGTAATAACAGGCGGAAGGTATTTGAGGTATTTGTCCTGCCCAAGGCCAGAACCTATTTACATGCCCAGCACCCTCAGGTGGTCCCCTGAGCACAGCTAGGTGTAGCCCAACACCTTCCCAAATTCTCTTCAAATCTTAGCAAAGTCAGTGAATAGTAACACTGATTAAGGAATATTGAGAAAGATAAGCGGCTTGCATTGGTTTCCATCCAGGTGATGAAGCAGTTCAGATCAGCAGGTTGCAACCCAGGCACCTCTCACCATCTGCTGGCATCACCTGTTAAGTATGCAAGTCTGGAACCCAAGCTACATCCCAGCGCAAGAAAAGAAGTGAGGGGAGATGTGAGAGCCCCCACCTCCAGCCAGCACCATCTGGCTCAATTACCAAGAAACTGGGTTTGACTCTGCCCTGAGAATAACAGGAAATCCTGTGTCCATTTATCACTGTGTGTTAGCTTAGTGACTAAGACTCTGAACTTAGCCTGGCTGTATCATCAATCTTGGAATAATCCTGAACACGAAATTAATTAGAATACAAACCTCCTGACAGGCACTTAAAACAATACCTACCCCATAATTAAACTAAAAAAAAAATTCTAGAAAGGCATATTCAAACTCTAGATAAATGGAAAAAGCACGTCCAAGATGGTTGAGGCCTCCTTTCCGGTGCTGGGCCAGCTCCAATCAATACGGCAAAAATATGAATCATGTGGTTTTATATTAAAACCTATTTTTCATTTATCCTCAAATGACATATGACTGAAATTCTACACATATGAAATCATTTTTCCTATTTTAGAATCCATTCCACTTTTCCTATTCCACTCCCAGTAATTTGGTGAAATGTATTCTTAAGTGTTCAAACTAAGGCGATAAATACGGTAGAGAAATGTTTTGCTTCTTTTGATTCTGCATGTAATTCTTCTTTTAGTCTTCCTCTTATAACAGGCATGAAAAACAGTCTAATGTAACAATGCTGACAAACTAAAAATGGTTCTTAACTCTGTCAATTTGGAGTATCAGTCATTTCAGTGAATGAAAGAAAGAACAACACACAGTAGAAGTTTAGTACATCAACCAAAAACATTTGTAGCTGATTATACTTTTTCTGCTTGAATTTCATCTTTTAATGTAAGCGTTACGTTGACAGCATCAACTTGACTTCAAGATTCTTTTTCAAGAAATAACTTTAATTAAGAGTGTTTTACATTCTGGACATCTGGCAATGATCTGCAGATACGGAACCAACTACTGAGGAAGAAGAGAGAAAGCAGATTTTAAAAATATGGTTTATGCCTTTTGTTCCTTTGACTATAATCAATTTAGAAAAAGAATGACTTTCAAGGATTTAGCTATTTAAAATGTTTTTAATGTCTTATTAAAACAGATGTTAACATATTTCACTGACTATGTCTAATATAATTGTTGCTCATGTCTTTTTTAAATTGTAGCAAAGAGAAGACCATAGTTAAAAAATCTTAAATTCCACATGTTCCGACTCTGAATTACAAGGTCAGAAGCAGTGGTTGGGGAGCGGTCAATGGTTCTGGGGAGGGGCAAGGAGCATTCAGGAGGAAGCCTGGACAGACGTGGGGCCTCTAGGCACTCTGGTGGTGGATATAGTGTGGCAGCATCGTATGGCTGGAAAATAAGCATTTACACTTATGTAACCACTGTTGCTTCAAAAAAATTATACCGTATCTTTCTTTGATCCAAATTGTCGGGAACGCCGCCGGGTCCCCGACAGTGTCAGGACAGAGGTTGTCTTCTATCTCCGAGGACGCCGGGAGAACAGATGAAAACTCACGAGTCCGTGCAGTTCCAAAAATGGCTTTTAATAGCACAAAAGCTCTTCCACAGCACTCCAATATAATGAACAAACTCTAGCTCTGGTCCGAACTTAGACCATACAAAAGAGCCTAAGTCTCCCACCAAAGAGAGAGGATCTAACCCGAGCTGAGTCCTACCCAGAAGGAGCAAAAGGCCAAAGAGCAAAAGGCCAAAAGCCAAAAGCCAAAAAGCCGCAGGAGCCAAAAGCTGAAGGCTGAGGAACCAAAAGGCAAAAGGTGAAGGGGCCTCAAGTCAGCCCCTTATATACACCAAAGTAATCCAATCAGGAGGTTGTCATGTCAACAAAGAACCCTAAACAGAGTGTAGTGCCACACCTTATAGCAGGTATAAACAAAGGTTATGCCAAGGACTAATCCCGAGATTATCTCTTATGTAAAACACTGGAGAGAGAGGGGCTGATATAAAGTAATACATCTTAACTTTATGAGCTTCATGTAATCTAGATGGTACCCACAAGGTCCTTATTATTATCTGCACCAGGGTGATTCTGAGTATCTTGTTCTCATGTACTGAAAGGGTCACACTCGCCTGCTTAGAGCAAACTAGTATGATCCTTCCTATAGTCTTCCTATAGTCTCAACGTAGCTAGGGTGGTAGTCTCCTGGTAAATTCCTAACTGTCCCACGTTGGGTGAAGTGGGTATAAAGAGGAGCTGTGCCCAATCTAGAAAACAAAGTCTTAGTAGATGTATAAGTCAGAAGTTATTCAATCAAGGTGACTTCTGTAACTGCCACACCCTCTAGCAGTGTTTACATAGAAGAGATTGAACCTTGACTTAAATAAAATTAATCTGGGTGTGGGCAAAACAACAAAGCTCCCAGATTAGCTAAATCTGTCCTCCAACACAAATAACCTGTCAGTGTCATTAGAAACTTTCCTTCGTTGTCAACAAATTCCTTTCACCGAGGTCCCAGAGCCAGCCCCCGAGGTTCTGTTTACAAGGCACCTTGGCTAAAGGACAGTCTAGGACTCTGTTCTCATTGGTGGTACATAGGCTCAACTCGCTGTATACACAGTTCCTGGAAGACACTGTCTAAGAGCAAGTATACCAAAAGACAGAAAGACATCTTTAATTATAGTTTCAATCTTTGGCAAAGATGAACATCTGCTTGGACACCTAAAGAGAAAGGTCTTAACAGCCCTTTCTAATCCCAGTTTTCCAAGAATAACATGTTCTACAATCAAGTTTTAGAATGCCAAGGCCAGTTCTCTGAAGAGCCCTCAAAATGAAGGAGTTTAATAAGATCGAAGTTAAAGCTCACAATAAAATGCCTACTGCGAACCTGTAATAGAAATTTCTAACAAATTAAGTAATGAGTGTCAAAATTTTCTGTAAGATAGTGGGCCAGAGTAATAGCACAACAGGTAGGAAATTTGCCTTGCATGCGGTCAACCAGGTTCGATCCCCAGCATCCCCTATGGTCCTCCGAGCACCGCCAGGAGTAATTCCTGAGTGCAGAGCCAGAGGTAACCCCTGAGCATTGCCGGTTGTAACCCAAAGAAAAAAAAATTCTGTAAGGTAAGTTTCAGCTGCAAAAACACCTAATTGGGGGCGGAGCGATAGCCCAGAGGGGTAGGGCGTTTGCCTTGCACGCGGCCGGCCCATGCCAGCTTGGGTTCGATCCCGGCATCCCATAATGTCCCCGAGCACCGCCAGGAGTAATTCCTGAGAGCAGAGCCAGGAGTAACCCCTGAGCATCGGCGGGTGTGACCCAAAAAGAAAAAAACCACCTAATGGTTTCACATATAAAGGTCAGAGGTGTTGGTTAGCAGCCAGGCTCTCACTGGTGCCCCTGAATGGGAGCGGAGAGCCCACTGTGATTCTCCTGCTGCAGGAGAGTGGCGAGATAAGGCGGCAGCACCACGGCCGGGCGCCCCGCTTACACCCAATCCCACTGTCCTGGAACGCAAACCCAGGCAACTAGATAGTGTGCTCAGAGCAGCTGTGGAAACAATTCCCCAAGGAAACTCACCACCACGTCGCCCTCCTGTGGAAGGCTGTTGGCGGGCAGCCGGTTCTTCTCCTCGCTGTTGTGGTACAGGGCCCCGTCATTTCTCATCACCAGGCTGTGCGCATCGCGACCCAGAGGGATCTGATTCAAGTTAACTTTCTGAGTTGCCACACCAACACCCCAGATTCCTGGAATTGAGACCATTTAAATGCATGTGAAGTCTGAGAAATAGAAGTTATTTAAAAAGGACACGGGACTGGAGAGATAGGTTAGTGGGCAGGGCACTTGCCTTGCACGCAGTGGACCTGAGCCTAATCCCAAGCACACATATGGTCCCCTGAGCCCTGCTGGGCGTGGCTCAAACTCCCCCTCCCCAAGGAAAGATGCTGTAATATTTTTGCAGAACTTCTTGGGACAGAGGGCACACTGGGCCGTGCTCGCACACTGAGCCGTGCTCAGAACGTCACGCTAGCACTGCACTCTGGGATCAGAATTGAACTTAGTTAACTACTGTGAACCTGTAACAGAAATTCCTAACAAATCAAGTAATGAATGTCAACATTTTCTGTAAGATAGTGGGCTGGAGTAATAGACAACGGGTAGGACGTTTGCCTTGCATGCGGCTGACCCGGGTTCGATCATGCTCGGCATCCCACATGGTCATCCAAGCCCACCAGGAGTAATTCCTGAATGCAGAGCCAGGAGTAACCTGTGAGCATTGCAGGATGCGACCCAAAAAGCAAAAAAAAAAAAGTAGTTTGCAAATTAATACCATGACTTCTGAAGACACAGTACAGCTATAACGAGGACTGGTTTTCAAAACTTACTGTGGGCTGGCAGTGGTCTGATGACTGGCAGCTGAAAGCCACAGGCCCAGGGCTATGAAAATGGCCCCTGGAGCTCTACTCCCTGGATTTAAATCCTATCTGATCTATGTCGGCTTTGGCAAGCTTTTCTCCGATTCCTCACCTATGAATTATGAGCTATAATAGTGATTAAAAGATATTACCCAAATAAAATGCTTGAAACAGTGCTGTATGTGGGCATCACATTTTTTTTAAGTATTTGATTTTGGGGGTTTTGGGTCACACCAGGTGGTGCTCATGGCTTAGTCCTGGCTCTGCACAGAGGAGGTGCTTAGGGGGACCATATGCAGAGCTGACTGAACCAGGGTTGGCTACATGCAAGGCAAGACCTTAATCCCTGTACTCTCTGGGTCTCGTGTATTTTTAAAATACCACTTTTTTAAATATACATAAACGGAGTTTAAATTTCATTTATTTATTCATTTGTTTATTTGCTTAGTTTTGCTTTTTTTGGGTCACACCCGGCAATGCTCAGGGGTTACTCCTGGCTCTGCACTCAGGAATTACTCCTGGCGGTGCTGGGGGGACCACATGGGATGCCAGGAATCGAACCTGGGGTTGGCTGCATGCAAGGTAGATGCCCTACCCGCTGAGCTATTGCTTGGGCCCCAAATTCATTTAAATTCCAGAGTGATTTCAAGCATATCCTCTGAGAAGGAAATTACCACCTTTAGTCACTGCACTACAACAAGTACAAATTGCAGAATCTGATATAATGAAAAAATGAGTGATAAATACAAAGTGATTTTCTTAATCTATGCAAGTCAGTAAGCCTAAAACCTTTGGCCTGGGCTAACATTCTTTTTTCTCCTTTCTTTTATTGCAGAGCCTGCACCAACCCAGGTCTCCAGCATCAAGCCCATGTGCCTTACCACTGAACCCTATAATCCCTAGCCTTAAAGCTGGCTTAGAAGGCAAACAGCTCTTCTTTTAACATGTAGACAGAATACCGAGAGTTCTGAATTTTGTTTCAGGATGTTTCTCTTTCCGTTGTAATTTAAAACCAAACCAGAGAGGGCTGGAGAGAGACCTGATGTAGTAGGTTCTGGTCTGGCTCTGAAGGGCCCCCAGCACCACTAGGCACCACCCCTGAACACTACCACCTGTGGAACCCCACAGCACTTCTCCCGCCCCCAAAAGGATAACGTCTATAAAAATAATGAAGACTATATTGTTCATTTTTTCCTGGATTCAGTGAAGCACGAAAAAAATTACATGTCTCAACCTTTTGCTGCCTTTACTTTACAAATAATAACTTAAAATATATATACCAAATCAGATCGATTTTTAGAGGATAGAACATATTGATAATACTAATTTCATGGGACCAACTTTTAGCTCCAGTTAAAATCTCCTTGGTCCTAAAGAATCATGCCTGCTGTGACACACTCCGCAGAACAGTCTCAAGCACCCAGAAAGAGTGTCAGGAACACACCTATGCATTTATTCCACGAATAGCACTGAGAGTATCTTCCGCAAAAAAAACTCCGAAATTTTATTAGATTTAAGGCTTGAGAAGCATGGTTTCTTTTGAGAAATAAGTGTGTTTTAATCAAGAAGACTGCCATAACCTGAGACATTCTGCTGCCAGTGCGCTAAGTAATCAATGACGGATGGACGAGAGAGGCAGCACCAGGTCAGGGTGCTCGCCTTGCTTGCATGAGGCTGCAGTCATGACCCGGTTTGAATCCCAGCACTGCTAGGCGTCGCCCCTGGGAACAGACAGGCATTACCTGAACACTGCTGGGTGCGGGAAAATTCAAATTATTCCATACACACAGAAAAATCACTATTTAAAACTAATATAGAAAACAAGCCCCAAAGTGATATTTTTACATAACTTACACTAATTGAGTAAAACTACAGTTGAATTACTCTAATTTTCCTGTTCAGTGCCTAAATTACTCATGCAATATTTCACTCTGCTTCTTTTAAAATAAAGTCTAAGATATACTCCATTTATAATACAGTCACACTTCTTTTGTTGTTGTTGCTCTTGTTTTATTTTTGTTTTGGGGCCATACCTGGTAGTGCTCAAGGGATACTCCTGGAAGTACTTGAGGGGCTTTCTGGGATGCTGGAGATGGACCGCAGGTCAGCTGCGTGCAAGGTAAGCACTTTAGCTGCTGTATTATCCCTCATCCCTGCATACAGTATTATCCCTCATCCCCGCATACAGTAACTTCCTATTAACTATTACAGTACTCAGAACTGCTATATAATTCAAGAAATGCCACATATTTCTTTAAAATAGAAGTATAGACTTTAGGTTTCTATCAGAATTCTAAATCGTATTACTTCAGAGATTCTGAACTGTGGAATCTCAAGATTATATTAAGAAAAAAAAAACTCAGAATCGTTAAGGATCATCATACCAACCTGTGGACTGGATTTTGAACTCAAAGTAACTTTTGTTCTGATGTAAAGGTGCACTGGCTAAACAACCTCCAGTCCCACATATTCTTCTTCCATTTTTCACAATGACAACATCTGTTCCTAAAAAGGAAAAGCAGAGACATGTAAAGTGCAGTTCAGCTTTTAGTGACTGGTCTACCAAAAACACAGATGCCATTTGCACTCTGAAATACAGAAACTAGTCCAAATTATTTTAAATACTCCACTCACAATTTTGTCCTTGAAAGACATTTATTGTTTTCATTTTTGGACCACATCCGGCTGTGCTCTGGGCTTACTCCCTGGCTCTCTGTGGTGCTAAGGGGGACCATGTGTGATGCTGAAAGTCAAACTGAGGCAAGCACCTAGCCATGGTACTATATTTCCAATCTTGAAATACTTCAAGAAATGCAATGTCACTTTCAAAATGCCATTAATGAATCAATTTTATGACACATTTCTTTTTTGCGGGCTGGGGACCGGGTGCGGGGTCGGGCCGGCGGCCGGTGCAACAACGCCCACCGGGCTCCCCGCCGAAATTTTTAAGTAAAATTACAAGCACTTAAAAGGAATGCTGAACAGCACGTAAGGTGTTTGCCTTGCACGCGGCTGACCAGGGTTCGATTCCCCAGCATCCCATATGGTCCCCCAAGCGCCGCCAGGAGTAAATCCTGAGTGTAGAGCCAGGAGTAACCCCTGAGCATTGCTGCGTGTGACTCCCCAAAAAGCAAAATAAAATAAAAGGAATGCTGGTACCAATCAGCATAATATAGTGTACACTGTATACTGGTTCAATATCTACTAGGCAGAATATGCGATACTAGTACGCAAGCCAGACAAGAACTGGAGAAAACATGAAATATGGAAAGAACATCCACGCTCCTGAAGTAGTTGGCACTAAAAAGGCTGACTTTAAGGTACTGAAATGCTTTAAGATTGCTGCTCTAATCACACAGCAATATGCAAGCACAGATTTGAACATCGTTAACTCTACTTCACTCTCATTTCCTATTTTAACTGAATAACACTGGTGGATAGACTAAGAAAACTGTTTCTTGATGGCATGACCCCAAATCTTCCCAAATCTTGATTTAGGAAAGCATGTCTGTCAGAGCATATAAAGAGACTTAATTCTACTATGTGAAAAATATCCCAGGGACCAGAGTGATGGTTTGGTGGGTAAGACACTTGCCTTGCATGCAGCCAGCCCAGGCTCGATCTCCAGCATTGCAGAGTGACCCACCAGGAGTGACCTGAATGTAGAGCCGAAGAAAGTCCTGAACACAGAGATCCACAGCTGCGCAGGGGCGCAGCTGCTCTGCCGCCACGGTTTAATCTTAGACGCAATGTATTTTAGTACCAGGTCCTTTCAAGATCTTTCTCATTTGTACACTTCAACAATCATTGTATTTGCATCAAACTGGAGAGGTTGATATAGCATGCAGAGCCTCAGATGCAGCTGGGGGGAGCTGGAACTCGACTCTCCCCTGGCTCAGCTAACCATGGGTCCCCCAGGAGGACAGATGGGTTTTGGGTTTTGACCCCCCATCAACTCTGGGGAGTCCTGGAAGCAGCCGGATGAGGCTCGCCCACCACATTAGCCGCCATTTTCACTGTCCGGATGCTGCAGCACATCAGAGCCCACTAGGGAGGGACGCTGACCTCAAGACTAGATTAGCAGAGCAAAGAGAGTTCGAGCCCAGGTAGGCAGCTCCCAGAAGCGGGAATCACCGGAATTAGTTAGATGGAGCTGGGGTCACCCCTTCCCCTCTCCATTTTGTCTGAGCCCGGTAGCTCCACCCAGGGAGCTGCTCTAGGGCAACCAGCCATAGCATGAAGAGCCTCAGATGCAGCTGGGGAACTGGAATTTGGCTCTCCCCTGGCTCAGCTGACCATGAGGCCCCCAGGAGGACAGATGGGTTTTGGGTGTCGGCCATCACCTCTGGGGTTCCCGGAAGCAGCCGGATGAGCCGCCATTTTCGCTGTCCAGACGCTGACCATGAGGCCCCTAAGTTGCGCAGCCGCTTGCGCCACGCAGTCCATCAAACTAGTAGAAACAGTTATGTCCTTTAATGTACTGCATTCTACAATGTGGAGGAAAGGTAGGCGGGATGGAGAGATAGAGAGGAGAGAAAAGATATACAGAACCTGCCAAGTAGTTGGGGTGTGGGGAGGGGAGGGAGGGTGGGGACATTGGTGATGGGAGATGGGTTCGGGTGGAGGGATGGGTGTTGGAACACTTTAGAACCAAACGAGTATGAGCATCTTGCAATTGTATATCTAAATGTGGTGTAATAAAATTTTAAAAAAAGTCCTGAGCACAGCCTAGTGCAACTCAAAAACACAAACAAGCAAAAAATATCCCACAACAATATGGCTCATGAATCCCAAGACACAAACACATATTCCCACTTCACTGGTAATAAATGAACAAGCCAGACAGTTCTGGCTGTTTTTGATTACAGTCGACTGTGTTCAAGGCAAGCACCCTACTCGCTGTACTATCAACCACACCAGTTCTAATGACTTTGACATTTTAAGATGAAAATTAGTGTCTACTCAACCTTGATACAGAAACAAATTTTTCCTATGAGAAACATAGGACACCAAAATCCTGAAAAGGGAATATAACTGGGGTATACTACCAAGCTAAAAAAATAAGACAATGATAGTTTGTCTGCACTCATCCCTTAACTGTATGGGAACCCCCCAGAACTAAATTAATACAATGAGACCTCAATAACAATTGGTGTGAATAAGGTGGTAGCTATCTCATGATTAAATTCATCTTTAAACAAAAAATTACTGGAGTCTAAAAAGAAATGCAAACTTTTCAGATTCTATCACAATTCTAAACTGAAAAGAAACTCTTAAAAGTAGAATACTATTATACACTTATTAAGAATTTATTAGCACTCACTTTTTTTATTAGTTAAGTCGCTAATTCTGGGAAAATACCTTTACACGTCATTATATCTAGCTACACCATCTAGCCATCGAATGAATCCATGGCTCAGCTTCTCCCTGGCAGCAAAGACCACAGAGTAGCTGGCACTTGGCGGACGCTCAACAGATAACTGACACAGAATCAATGAACAACACGCTCCATTCGTAGCCTTTGAAGCGCACCTGTAACCTCAGTGTCTCCTTCCCAACAGACAGCCCACTGCAGACTCAGGAAGACCCAAGGAAGCAGACTCATCTCTGGCTCCAGGAATACACTTCTGACCTGGGCTAACTCAATCAGTTTATATCTAATTTCCTGGTCACAGTGATGAGTGAAAAGTGTTCTCTGACCTGTGCCACCATTATGAGACAGTGTCAGGACTCTGCGGGTGACAGAACAGACAGAAGAAAACAGCCAAGAGCCCAGAGATCTGCTGCAATTGTCCTGGAGATCAAATATAAGCAGTAGAAAGCAGAAGAAATAAACTTAACCAAAAAAAAAAAAAAGTGTAACATAAAATAGAAATGCAGGAAACTCCTGGCATCCAAACTGAAGCAACTTATGTAGGTGGCTTTAAAGTAAAAATGACTTTTAAATTCTTTAAAATTTAAAAGACGGGGACATACCTGGTGGTGCTCAGGGCTGACTCCGGGCTCTGCGCTTAGGGAACACTCCTGGCAGAGCTCGGGGATCATAGGGACGCTGGGGAGCAAACTGGGTTGGCTGTGTGTTGGTATCACTCCAGCCCAAGCGACTTTTAAATTTTAAGATGAAAACTGGTATCTATTTAACCTTGACATAGAAACATTCTCTCTGCTCCTACGAGAAACACTGGACATCAAAATGCAGAAAAGGGAATGTAACTGGGGCATACTACCAACATAAAATTAAGACAATGACCAAGTTTGAGCTCTGACTTTTGCTCAGCAGTAGGGCACTTGCCTTGCATGTTAGAATCCTTGGGTTCAATCCCCATCACCATACACACCATACACACAAAATCTGTCTTAGTCCATAGTTATTCATTAAGCAAGTTATTATAGTCACAAAGCTGAAATGTGAACTGCATTAACCAAAACCATACATATGTCAGACTGATAGAAGTTAAAGAAGCAGTAAAATGGAAGGGATGAGGGGTGGGGAGAGAGCACAGGAGGTAAGGCCAGCAGCCAGTCCTGGCACCACATATGGTCCCTTGAGCCCAGAGCCAGAAATAGCCCTTGACTACCCCCCAGATGTGACTCCTAAGCCAATACAATAATTTCAAAGGAATGATGAGATGAAATAAGGGTATGAGGCATACGTCGGAGTGTCCCACGATTAATAAAAGAAAACGGTTAAGCATATTAAAGTTACGTGTTGGAAAAATAAAAAGTATTATTATAATTTTTAAAAAATATTTTATTATGCCACCGTGAGATATACAGTTACAAAGATGTTCATAAGATGTTCATATTTGGGGGCGGGCGTAGCCCAGCGGGTGGGCGCCTGCCGGCTGCCGGCCGGGTCGTCCCCAGCTCCCATGGTCCCCCGAGCACCGCCGAGTAATTCCTGAGTGAGAGCCAGGGAAACCCCTGAGCGTTGCCGGTGTGCCAAAGCAAAAAAAAAAAAAAAAAAAAAGATGTTCATATTTGGGTTTTGGTCATACAGTGTTCCAGCACCCATCCCTCCACCAGTGCCAATTTCCCACCACCAATGTCCCCGATTCCCTCCCCCCCCTAGCCTGCCTCTGTGGCAGGTTTCTTAATTCTCTCTCTCTCTCTCTCTCTCTCTCTCTCTCTCTCTCTCTCTCTTCTTTCCCTTCCACATTGTGGATTACAATACATACATTAAAGGTTGTCATGTGTATCTTTTTGCCTGTTATATTATTATAATTTTTAAATATTGGAAGCGGGTGAATCAATTCTTGGCAGTGCTGAGTTCTGAAACAAGTTGTGTTTTGTATTTTTTCCCAGTATATGAATCTTTGTTTAAATTCCAATATCATTGTTTAAATAATCATGTTTTGTTTGATTAGTTGTAACGGAATGAACAATAAGTGAATCATATTTCCTAGAATTCTCCATCTGATACTTTCTTTTTTTTTTTTGGGGGGAGTGTCACACCTGGCAATGCTCAGGGGTTACTCCTGGCTCTGCACTCAGGAATTACTCCTGGTGGTGCTCGAGGGACCATATGGGATGCTGGGGATCGAACCTGGGTCAGCTGCGTGCAATGCAAACGCCCCTCCCCGCAGTGCTATCGCCGGCCCGATACTTTTTTTTTAAAGCAGTAATAGTCTGTGGTCCTCATATATACTGAAACTCTTCTAATAAAATAATCCTGTATATCATACTAAGGTGCTAAGTTCATGGAAGTATCAGAATTCAGTAGTTCACTCTACTTCTGAATCAGTGGGAAATTATTTTAATCTTGTTACATGTCTTGCTTTTTTAAGTGCAAAGAGATATTCTATATTTGGACCCATGAACCACTGCCTAGAGTTACAACAAACCTGTGACAAAGATAGCACAATGGGCTGAGCACATGGAGGCCTGGGTTTGAGCCCCAACACAGCCTGGGATATCATATTGTCCCTGGTGATATTCACCAGGGACAATATCCTTCCCAAGCACCACCAGGCATGGCCCAAAAACAAAATAAAATAAACAAGTCACGGCAACGTAGAGCACAGCACCTATAACAATACAAACATAGACAAATACAGAATGTTTAAAACATTCTCAAATGAAGACGTCCTTTTCAAGGTACCTCGGAAGACTAATTTCTAAAACTTCAACTCATAACTAAAGTAGAATATATGGCAAAACTGAGGATATTTACAAACACGATGCCAAAAATATTTCCCCAAGTGGAATTCCATAGTGGCTTTGTGTGATGCCACGTCACCAAACTACGGGACAATTCTGAGTCAATGCTTATTTGGATAAGAAATATATAGAAACATGTTGGCATGGTTATGTCGGCTGCATGCAAGGCAAGTGCCTTACGTGCATTTCTGGCTCCTAGATGTTTTCTTTTTTAAAAAAAGGAAAACAAGGCTAAGTGCCAGAGCACATACTCTGCAGGCAGATACCTGAGTTCAATGTCCAGCATCCTAGGGCTACTCCTAGGCACTGCTGGGTATGGACCAACATGGGAACACAGGGGAAAGAGAAAGAGAGAGAAAGAGAAGCAATCACATTCTGTAGGGTCTTTTTATTTGTTGTTGGGTCACGTCCAGTGGTGCTCAGGGCTTACTCCTTGCTCTGTACTCGGGATCACTCTCCTGGGGGGACTTAGGGGGTCAACTGTATGAGGTGCTGCGGATGAAACTGAGTTGGTTATGTGGAACGTAAGGACCCTAGCCACTATACTACCACTCTGGACCCCTCTTTGAGTGATTTAAGGCTCTTAATGCATGTAAGAGTCAAATACATGCATATTTGCTCTGTGCTTCTGACACTTGCAGCTCAAAAGTCAATCCAGGCTTGAAATGTACTCCTAACTCAACAAGGCTTTCTCTCTGTGCTAGTATTTGGTTTCTAAAATCTAAGGTTTCTGGTGACTGCAGGATCCTAGTTTGTTGGATGACAATTTCAGGGAAAAACTCATGCAGAAAGAAAATTTGAGGATGCTCTTACTAAAAGTTTTGGGCAGCTCTGTAAACAGAACACAGTGGAGGGCTGAAGAGATGGTAGCGTACAGAAGGCACGTGCTGGAGGGTCCTGGGCATCACCAGGTATAGCCCTAGAGGCCCACACCCCCTGTGCTCCACTGGAGGGCCCCAAGAACTGTGGGGTGTCCAGTGACCCCCTGGCACTGCTGGGCCAGGCAGCAGCTGCAGCTTCAGGCCTTAGCGTCCTGATTGGCTGAGAATCCTCAGGAGGGCCTTGGCCACCCCTGACCTTCAGCTCTGCTTGGGAGGCAAAAAACAATAAATATCTAAGAGTGGGTACAAGAAACCAAAGCGAAGGAAGGCTCTCCTAAGCATACTGTAGTAGTAATTCAGCAGTTGGCAAAAGAGTGGCCTTTCACTGTGTCTCAGCATATGAAAAAGTCCACCACTGGGACCGCTCAATAAATACCAGCTGAGTGAAGGAATAAATGGACCGAAACATTTTCTAGGGAAAATGATAGGATTTGGGAGTCCAAGATCTATGGTGATGATGGATAAGAAATAAGTTAAAGATATCTACACGTACATATTTATGCATTAGGTTTATTTTAGTTAGGAGAGCTAAGAATTAACAATACATAACACATATAGTAGCCTACAATCATCACGTCTGTGGTTCGGTACATGGGTTAGAACAGGGCCTCATAACTTTTTCCACTCAAGATCCCTTTTGGTCTGAGAATTTTTACCCAACACTGAGTATACCAGTAGATAAGAACAGGTAGGGGCTGGAGCGATAGCCCAGCAGGTAGGGTGTTTGCCTTACACGTGGCCGGCCTGGGTTCGATCCCCGGCATCCCATATGGTCCCCCAAGCACCGCCAGGAGTAATTCCTGAGTGCAGAGCCAGGAGAAACCCCTGAGCATCGCCGGGTGTGACCCAAAAAGCAAAAAAAAAAAAAAAAAGATAAGAACAGGTATCAGATGAAATATTTACTGGCATTATCATCAAGTACTTATTTTAAAACAAATTTTCAAGAAGCTGGGGCGGAGCGATAGCCCAGCGGGTAAGGCGTTGCCTTGCGCCCAGCCGGCCTGTGCCGGCCTGGGTTCGATCCCCAGCATCCCATATGGTCCCCCGAGCACCGCCAGGAGTAATTCCTGAGTGCAGAGCCAGGAGAAACCCCTGAGCATTGCCGGGTGTGACCCAAAAAGCAAAAAAAAAAAAAAAAAAAAAAAATTTCAAGAAGCTACAAGATCTCATATGGAGCGCTCCGACCCACCAACTTAAGCTGCTAGGCTACAGAAAAAGAGAATAGTCAGAATTTCCAGAATTACAAAGAATCTAGGAAGGACAGAGTGTTGGCTACGTAGGAAAAAAGAGGCGTAGTATATTTGGTACAGAATAACCCACAAAAAGCGCTATCTGGAGCGATCCCGAGGAAATCCCTCCTAGGGTAATATTGCAGAAGCATAAAACGACACGTGACGACCGTTTAAGAGAAACAGTGCAGTGGGCAGGAGGTCGAGGTAGATCGCTGGACTGTTATGCACACACGTGCCCACTGGAAATGCTCTCGCAAACACAGCTGCAAAGGGGCAACGCGTCGTTTCATTCTGCAACAGCCTGGCCAGGCGGGGGCGGCGGCCGGTCCGGTGAATCGACAGCGCCCCAAAGAGTGACTAAGGAGGAGCCTTATGTGCAATGGGAGGCTCCGGCTGAAAGCGCAGGTGCGACTTGGGCAACTAACCTTGTTTTTGCCTTCGGGAGGGAGAGGAAAATAGCTCCCAGGAAACCGAGCCTGGATAAACGACGCGACTAAAGAGGAAATGGGCTGCCGCGACCACCCCTAAAAGCAACCAGATAACGCAGAGGTCTGGGCTGGTCCAGCAACCGGGAGCTGCGGGGCCAGGCCGGGGTCAGCAGTGGACAAGGGGCGGTCCGGTCCGTACACCCATCTCCGGGGACCAGGAGACAAGCGCGATGAAACGGGGCCCGGAGAAAGCGGGGTCTGGGGTCTGGAGAGGGGTCGCGAGTAGCGTGTCGACCCCCGGACCGGGCCGTTGGGTCTGGGGAAGCGAGGGGCCCTCACCCATGTGCTGCGTATCCAGCTGCACAGCAGGCATCTCCTTCAGGGGGATGTGGCCTGTCCCGCCATCCCTGCAGCATCGCAGACAGCAGAATACGGAGGAGGCCATCACGCAGGAAACCCCCGGCCGGGCTCCGCCGGGCTCGCTCAGGTCGTAGAGCCGCCACCGCCCCTCACCTTTCGCTCCGCCTCCCGCCCCTGCCGAGCGCCCGCGCCCTGTGCCTGGCGCGCAGAGTCGCCTACAGCGCCCCCGCGGCCTGGAGGGCGCAGCGCAGGCTAAAGGTAAACCGGGCTAGGGGAGAACAGCCGAGGGCGGGGCGGGCGGCGCTGGAGATGGGCGGGGCAGAGCGGGCGGCCGAGCACCTGCGCCTGCGCACAGGGTGCTGCTTTGGGGAGCCTCGCTTGCGAGCCCTGTTGCTGGAGCGTCAGTTCCCAGTACAGTGCCTAGAAGGTATTTCCTGGGTCATCGCTTTATATCTGCAAAAGGTTTTTTTTTGCCTGAAAACCTTGGTCATTCTGAGAAGTCCTTTTTATTTCCTTTTGGGAGGGAGGAGGGAGTTAAATTGAATGTTGGAGCAAATATTTTTGTGAGTTTCCGGTAACTCTTCCACATATGTACTAATTGCCTAAAAGTTACAGGGTCTATTTTAAAGATGAAGCGATAGAGGACCAATTCACGTGCCTTCATCTGCCTAAAAATAGATTGCAAAGCCTCCTTCCGGACTCCTACACGTTTGCTTGTCCCACCTGCTCATTTTGCCGCTCAGATTCTGAGAGACCCCAAAAAAAAAAAAAAAAAGCCTATTCTTTTGTGATCCAGGTAGTTGCTATGGGATAAGTTTTTATGTTTAGAAAGATGAGAGGAGGGAGCAGAGGCGGAGCACAGTGGGGAGGATGTTTGCCTTGCACGCAGCCTACCAGGGTTTCCATCCCCAGCATCCCATATGATCCCCAGGCACCGCCAGGAGTAATTCCTGAGTGCAGAGCCAGGAGTAACCAACTGAGTATCGCCAGATGTAACCCTCCCCCAAAAAAAAAAAAAAAAAAAAAAAACGAGAGGAGATAAAAGAAAAAAGGGAAAAATACGTATTCAAGAGAGAACAAAGGCTTCTCCAGAGCGGAAAAAGCCAGCAGAGAAACAGACAAGCGTGTTGGGGCAGAATGCGGGCCAGAAGAGCAGCAAGCTTGTGGACCTAAGTCTTGATTTAATTCTGCAGTTCTTACCTGTGTTCTCAGTTTAAAATGCAGATTTGGAGACATTGTGACTCGTGGCAGGGCTCTTGGCAGGGCATCTCTGTGGGGCCCTGAGTTGGATCCCCAGCACCGTTCAGATCTTTAGTGCTACCAAAACGTGATCCCTGGCATGTCCCATCAGCCAGGCAGGACCCTGGAAGTCACGGCAACAAAGGGGGGTGGGCAGGGTGTAACTCAAAAGCTAAAGACACTAAGTACAGATTTGCACTTCTGTTTTTATATTTCATTCATCTCTTTTTTACAATAAGCTGCCATAACTCATGTATAGACAAAAATAGCTGTTACAAATGTACAGAAGTATTAAAACTTCGTACATATATTAAATATATAAATACACAGTTAAACCATTTAAGTTTTAATCCCATTGTCAGTGAAACCCCAGGCTAGCTGTGGCTAGTACTCAGAAGCAGATTGCATAGAAGAGTTACGGCTTGGATATTGCCCTGTGCCCTTTGCCCTCATCACCAACTCCAGTCTACACAGCAGTTTGAAACAGGTGAAGCTGGTGAGCTCCTGAAATGAACTTCCTGGCCTGGCAAATAAACACCACCCATGAGCTCACAGTCCCTTTTATTGCTGGGATCCTATTATCCTTTCAATATTATTTTCAAAGGAATTAGTCTTTCTGGGAAGAACAATGTGGAAGATTGTTGACAATCTTTCACAGCCATCCTAATAATTCCTTATTTAAAGTGAAAAAGTGCTAACAGCCTCCAAAGTTGATAGAAGGTTTATCTAGGCTGGAAGCAATAACGGAGAATGACTACTTGAAAGAAATAAGTCTGCAGCCTGAAGCATTCAGTGGCACCCGGTGAGCTCCGGAAAGACGTGTGGTGACAGGAAGCACGTGTTTCCAGGCTGGGTTTAACCCTTTGCCCAGGATTTTTTCCTTTCTCCTTTCTTCCTTTCTTTGTCTTTCTTATTCTCTTTTTCATTTATTATCTTTGTTTTTGTTGTTGTTGGTTGGGTTTTTTGGGAGGGGCAGGGCCAAGCCCAGTATGTGAGGGGTTTTAATGCTCAGGGATCACTCCTGTGGCTGGGGTGGGGGCTTGGCAGACAATATGGGGTGCAGGGGTCGAGCGTGAGTCTGCCATGAGCATGATAAAGCCCCCACTATGTTTCTTTATATCAAGATTTTCTTTAATAATAATAAAAAACAGATTTTCAAGATTATGTTGAGTGAAATTAGCCAGGAGAGAGACAGATACAGAATGACTGCATTTATTTGCATGACATAAATATATATGTACATACTATAATACCAATATCCAAGGTCAAGTGAAACATGACCTTGTAACAGGAGGTCTTGTCAAAGGTGGAAATTATCACAAACGTGTGGGAGTCAGAGGCTAGGTAAGACAGAAAATGGAACAGTGTGCTAACAATTGTCAAGGGTACTAATACCAACCTAGAACTGAGCATTAAATACAGGCAAAAAGATACACATGACAACCCTTTAATGTATGTTCTGTAATCCATAGTCTGGAAGGGAAGGAAAAGAGAAAGAGAGAGAAAGGGAAATAAATAAAGAACCTGCCATGGAGGCGGGCTGGGGGATGGGGGAGGGGAACCGGGGATGTTGGTGATGGGAGATGGGCACTGGTGGAGGGATGGGTGCTGGAAAACTGTATGACCTAAACCCAAATATGAACTTTTTAATTGTATATCTTTGTAATTGTATATCTCACAGTGGTATAATAAAATACTTTAAAAAATAATAAAATAAATAAAATGCATTTGCAGGACCAGAAAAAAAAACAGATTTTCTTGAAATGGTTTTTATGCCGGTAACCAGACATTTATCAGTGAATTTTTTCCTGTGCACTGGTTCATACAAAATGGTGTCTTTCTTAAAGCCCATTAGTTAGCTTTAATTAGCTGCCTTCCTTTCAGTAATCCATACTATATTTGTGAGCTTTTAGAAATCAGAAACATGGGCTGGAGAGATAGTACAGTGGGTAGAGGCAAGTGTAGCTGACTCGAGTTCCATCCCCACAATCCCATATTGTCCCCCTGAGAGACACCAGGAGTGACCCCTGAGCACAGAGCCAGGAGAAAACCTTGAACACTGTTCAATGTGGCTCCAAAAGCAATAAAATAAAATAAAACCATACAAACACAAATTTGGAAAGATTAAATCGGTTAGATTATGACTATATTGAATAGCATGACTGCACCAATATTGAATCTCTTAGGTTGATAATATTTTTTCATTTTTCTTTTTACCTTTATTTGTGGAGGAAGTCTTAGCCCTCCCTGGCCTGCTCACCATCCTTATCCCTGGGCACCTCCAGCCCTGTCCTGGGCACCTCAGACCAACTAAACACTTTTATTGATGGAGGTACAGTGAGATACAATACTGTTCATATAGTTTCTTTTGTACATACTTTCAACACCACACTTATCACCAGTGTCCAGCCTCCCTTCCCCAAGGTCCCCACGGACCCTCCATTACAAATCATGCCTCCCCCTATTCCTCCCCACATACACACAAGTTATGTGGAGACACAATGATGATGGGTTGCGCCAAACTGCAGTCAGGCCCAGGAAACCTAACTCCAGGATCTGTGTTGTTTTTCAATTTTTGGCCTACACACAATCCGTGCTCAGGGGCTATACCTGTTCCGCTCCTTGATGGTCAGTCCTGGGACCAACCCATACTGGGCGGGGACCATGTCTCCTGCAGGCACAGCCCATGCCCAGCCCTCAGATCTCCCCAATGTCCAGGGTCATGTTCTTAACCACTGCTTCTCTTTTTACCTTTGGGAAGGGGCTGCCACACTTGGCAATGCCCAGCACTTACTCCTGGCTTTGCTCTCAATAGGCACTCCTGGACCACATGGAATGCTTGTGATTCAACACAGTTTGGCTGTGTTCCCCACCATTCTATCTCTCTGGCCGGAAACAACATTTTGGAACAAATTTTTTAACTGTTGTGGCCTTCCCCTGCTACAGATGTTGATATCAACTATTTGTCATTAGTGGCATTCACTGAATCTGTTGAATTAGGAACTCTATATTCAACAAAACAATAGCAACAACAAAATTTCAAAATAGCTTTGAGTCCCTTCTATTGCAGTAGACTCCAGGTATTGTATTGCAGCGTGCTGTGGCAGAACAAAGGCATATTTTTCTAGGGGTTCCTTTTTAGACTCTCCAAATGAGGCAGAGAAAAGGCTGTTTAGTACTTTTGACTTGTTAAGATAAACAAGCTAGTTTGGCAACCTGGAAAATAAAAATCTGGGGAAGGAAAGAAAATGTGTGGTAAAATTCATACTATATATTATATAGTATATTCATATACTATATAATATTATGTACATATATAAAACCAGACTAAAGCATGCTTTTAAATATATATACACATATATGTATATATTTAATGCTTTTAAATATATATACACATATATGTATATATATTTAAAAGCAAAAAGACCAGGCCCCCTGGAATGAACCCAGAGCCACAGCAGAACCTGGCAAGCTACCTGTGGTGTATTCAATATGCCAAAAACAGTAACAATAACGGACCCCATTCCCAATGAATGTAGATGTTACTGGTGCCCTCTCAGCAAATTGATGAACAATGGGAAGACAAGTAACAAGAGACAAGCGACAATAGACAATATGACAAGAGACAATATACATATATATTAAAAGACAGCAGCAAGTCCTTATAAATAAGGCCTCAGGAAATAAATAAAACGTGATTTATCAAAAGCTTAACAGGGCCGTAGCAATAGTACAGCAGGTAGGACATTTGCCTTGCATGCTGTCTATCTGGGTTCAATCCCCAGCATCCCATATGGTCCCCTCAGAACCCCCAGGAGTAATTCCTGAGTACAGAGCTAGTAATCAACCTGAGTATCACAGGGTGTGACCCAAATAGCCAAAAAAGACAAAAAAAAAAAACAAAACTATTTATTTATTCATTCATTCATTCATTTATTTATTTTTGCTTTTATTTTTGGTCACACCAGCAATGCTCAGGGGTTCCTCCTGGTTCTGCACTCAGGAATTACTCCTGGCAGTGCTCAGGGGACCATATGGGATGTCGGGATCAAACCCAGGCTGGCACAGGCCGGCCGCGTGTAAGGCAAACGTCTTACCTGCTGGACTGTCGCTCCGGCCCCAAAAAACCAAAACTTTTCACCTGGAAAACTGTACCGATTCCTTGTCCTTTAGAAGACAAAGCAGGCTGCCCAGAGCAGGGAGGCTCTAGGTTTACGTGATGCCTCCCCGTTCTGGTTACTCACCAAGCAGTTGCCTCAAGGACTTGTACATACTTTTGCTCACTCATTTAGACTCTAAGTACTATTTTTGTAGTAATTAGGAAAGGGAGGTAAAGCAATACCAAAGTAGGCTTTGCAATCTCAGAAAAAATAAAGTGCACACTTGTGTCTTAGTACAGAGAGTTCTTTATCCTGACACTTGTCATCTGGAGGGGAGATGAGGACTGTTTCATACAAAGTTTCTATGTCCAAAGATAAGGCCACACTGGTGGAACTGGAACCCGGTTCTCCCTTAGCTCAGCTGACCATGGGGCCCGCAGGAGGACAGTGGGTTTTGGGAGTGGACCCATCACCTCTGAGGGGTCTTGGAAGCAGCCGGATGAGACTTGCCCACCACATTAGCCGCCACTTTCGCTGTCCAGATGCTGCAGCACATCAGAGTCCGCTCAGGAGTGACACTGACCTCAAGACCAGATTAATAGAGCAAGTTGAGTTCGAGCCTAGGTGGGCAGCTCCCAGAGGTGGGAATCACCAGGAATTTATCAGATGGAGCTGGGGTCGCCCCTTCCCCTCTCCATTTTGTCTGAGCCCAGTAGCTCCACCCAGGAGCTGCCCTGGGGCAACCAGCCATAGCATGCAGAGCCTCAGATGCAGCTGGGGAACTGGAACTTGGCTCTCCCCTGGCTCAGCTGACCATGAGGGCCCCAGGAGGACAAATGGGTTTTGGGTGTTGGCCATCACCTCTGGGGGTCCCGGAAGCAGCCGGATGAGACTCGCCCACCACATTATCCGCCATTTTCGCTGTCCAAACACTGACCATGAGGTCCTTAAGTCGCACGGCCGCTTGTGGCCACACAGTCCATCAAACTAGTGGAAACAGTTATGTCCATTAATGTACTGCATTCTACAATGTGTAGGAAAGGTAGGCGGGAGGGAGAGATAGAGAAGAGAGAAAAGATATACAGAACCCACCAAGTAGTTGGGGTGCGGGAGGGGGCAGGGAGGTAGGGACATTGGTGATGGGAGATGGGTTTGGGTGAAGGGATGGGTGTTGGAACACTGTAGAACCAAAACTCAAGCATGAACATATTGCAATTGTATGTCTAAATGTGGTGTAATAAAATTAATATATATATAAATAAATAAATAAGAAACAAAAAAACCCAAAGTTAAGGCCACAACCTGGCATGATGAAGGGAAGTTGATAAACACTTAGCTGTAGAGAATAATGCAAATAAAAGTGTCTCCGAAACATCTCAAACTTTCAGGTGACTCTTGGGACTGAACAAAAGGTGATGGAGCAAGTCACTGACTTCCAATTATGAAATTCAGAGGCAGTGGGCATTTTCAGGAGGAATAAGAAAATGCTTCTTCATACATATATTTTCCTATGATAAAATATAATTTTAAGTGTTTTTTTAAATTTAATTTTATTATTTTCCCCCACAAATATTATTACACCATTTTAGACATACAATTGAAAGATGCTCATGTAGAGTTTTGGTTCTACAGTGTTCGAACACGCATCCCTCCACCCAAACTCATCTCCCATCACCAATGTCCCCACCTCCCTCCCCCCTCCCGCACCTCAACTACTTGGTGGATTCTGTATTTCCATTTCTTTCTTTATATCTCCTTCCCAAAAAACTTTCCTGCTCTTCGTGGAATGCAGTGCATTAAAAGACATTACTGTTTCACTATTTTAGTGGACAGCGCGGCCGCTTGCAGCCACGCCGACCTGGGCTCGAACTGGTTTTGCTCTGTTAATCTGGTCATGAGGCAGTTTCCCAGCGTCTGGACAGCGAAAATGGTGGCTAGTGTGATGGGCGAGCCCTCATCCGGCTGCTTCCGGGACCCCTCAGAGGACGGGCCCACTCCCAAAACCCATCTGCCCTCCTCGGGGGTCCATGGTTAGCTGGGACCGGCACGAGCCGAGTTCCAGCCTCCCCAGCCGGCTTGCGTGAGCCAGTGCCGGTGCCTGGCCCCGGGCAGCTCCTGGGCGGGGGTCACCAGGCTCGACAAAATGGAGGGGGGGAAAGGGCGACCCCCAAGTCCATCTGAAAAATTCCCAGTGACTCCCGCCTTCTGGGAGACCGCCTACCTGGGCTCCGAACTGGTTTTGCTCTGTTAATCTGGTCATGAGGCAGTTTCCCAGGGTCCCTACAGCGAAAATGGTGGCTAGTGTGATGGGCGGAGTCCCATCCGGCTGCTTCCGGGACCTACCAGAGGTGATGGGTCCACTCCCAAAACCCATCTGCCCTCCTCGGGGTTCCATAGTTAGCTGGGCCGGCGCGAGCCGTAGCTCCAGCCTCCCCAGCCGCTTGTGAGCCACTGGGTGCTGGCCCCCGGGCAGGTCCTGGGCGGGGGCCACCAGGCTCGACAAAATGGAGGGGGAGAGGGCGACCCCGAGTCCATCTGACGAATTCCCAGTGATTCCCGCTTCTGGGAGCCGCCTGCCTGGGCTCGAACTGGTTTCGCCTCTGTTAATCTGGTCATGAGGCAGTTTCCCAGCGTCCAGACAGCGAAAAATGGTGGCTAGTGCGATGGCGGAGTCTCATCCGGCTGCTTCCGGGACCCCCCAGAGGTGACGGGCCCCCCCCCAAAACCCATCTGCCCTCCTCGGGGTTCCATAGTTAGTTGGGCCCGGCGCAAGCCGAGTTCCAGCCTCCCCAGCTGCTTGTGAGACTCTGGAACTAGTTCATTTCTCTTGAACATAGTTTTCTTCAGATTCAGCTGTAGACCTATCTTTCCACATTCTTGGTCAAAATCAGCCAGCATTTGTGCTGCTTGGTTAATGTTTGGTGTTATTAGAACGATGTCATCAGCGAAGCAGAGGTGGTTTAGTTGCCAACCGTCTATCTTCACTCCCATTCCTTCCCATTCTAATTGTCAAATGATGTTCTCGAGGATGGCGCTGAAGAGTTTTGGTGAAATGGTATCACCCTGCCAAATTCCTCTTTTTGACATCGATGATCACTTTTTGTAGAATGGTGAGATCGTGGTGGTGAATCCGTAATACACTAATCGAGCTCATTCACCAACGTTTCAAGGCGCGAGCCTCGGGCAATCAAATGCTAACATCCAAGCTTGCAAAGCAGTGCAAAGAAGCGATAAAGGAAGACCTCAAAGAGAGAAGAGCAGAAATACTGGAAGATGCAGCAGAAACCAGGAAAAGCATTCGCAACTCCCGCCTGTCCTTCGCCAACTATAAGACCAAGATGACTGCCCTCCGATGCCCTGATGGATCTATCACATCTTCCAGAAAGGCAATGGAGAAGATAATCCATGACTTCTACTCACATCTCTTTGATAGCCGCATCCACCTGCCCACATACCAAATTCCGCAGGATGGATATATCGTTCCCAATGTTCTCCCTTCTGAAATTCAACATGCCATTTCATTGGTAAAGAAGGGAACAACACCAGGTCCAGACAAAGTCAGCCCCAAACACCTAAAGAATCTGCCTTCAGTACTCGTCAATACACTGGCTCAGCTCTTCACGTGCTACCTGTCTGAATGCAAGGTGCCCTCCCAATGGAAAACCAGCAAGACAGTTCTACTGTTCAAGAAGGAGACATTCACAACATTGGCAACTATCGCCCCATCTGCCTGTTGTCCATCATCTACAAACTGTTCACTCGAGTCATCCTGAACAGGATTGGCAGAACATTAGATGAAGGACAACCATGCAAGCAAGCTGACTTCGAAAAGGATTCAGCACAGTTGACCATATCCACACGGTAACCAAGCTCATTGAGTTTTGTAGGGAGTTCAAGATGCTGCTCTGTCTCACGTTCATTGATTTAAAAAAGCTTTTGATTCTGTGGAGACTGAAGCAGTCAAACAGGGAGTTCAAACCCAATACATCAAGATCCTTTGTGAGCTGTTTAATTAAAATTGTAAAAAAAAATTATTGAGCTGTTTCTAGTAATAAAGGGCAAAAGAGATTATTAGTTTAAATGTACCCAACATTATTCATTAAGAGACAATGCCATTTAATGTCTATTGTTCATTTTTTTTTGTGAATGTAAAAGTTATTTTTAAAAAAGTTTAAAAATATGGGGCTGGAGCGATAGCCCAGCGGGTAGGGCGTTTGCCTTGCACGCGGCCGGCCTGTGCTGGGCCCGGGTTCGATCCCCGGCATCCCATATGGTCCCCGAGCACTGCCAGGAGTAATTCCTGAGTGCAAAGCCAGGAGAAACCCCTGAGCATCGCGGGTGTGACCCAAAAAGCAAAAAAAAAAAAAAAAAAAGTTTAAAAATAGGAACTATGGGGCCAGAGTGATAGCCCAGCGGGTAAGGCGTTTGCCTTGCACGCTGGCCCGGTTCGATCCCGGCATCCCATATGGTCCCCCGAGCACCGCCAGGAGTAATTCCTGAGTGCAGAGCCAAGAGAAACCCCTGAGCATTGCCAGGTGTGACCCAAAAAGCAAAAAAAGAATAATAATAATAAATTAATTAAGTAATTAAAAATAAAATAAAAATAGGAACCTGTGAAGTAGCAATAGTTACTATCTCTCCAACTTGTTGTTTATAGTAATCCTATGAGGTTGAGATATAGTACAGTTTGTAAGTGCTTGCCTTGCACATGACCTACTCAGGTTTGATATCTGGAATCACATATGGTCCCCTGAGCCCGCCCAGAGTTATCCCTGGGAGCAAAGCTCTCAGCACTGCTGGGTGTGGTCAGTCCCCCAAAAAAAGAAGAAAAACAAACAAAAATATAGTCCTGCACATGAATACCTCAAATGCATAGCAGATAGTAGTATATTTTTAAAAATAACTTTTTTTCTTTGCTTTTTGGGTCACACCCGGCGATGCTCAGGGGTTACTCCTGGCTCTGCACTCAGGAATTACTCCTGGCAGTGTGCTCCGGGGAAATGAAATTCAATAAAATTCTTTGTTTCTCAGCTTCTTTTATAATACTGGTTTGAGTCTATTAATATTTCCATAATCTCTGATATTTGTTGCTAGTTAGTGAACTAACTAGTAACTGAACTAATGCACTGAGTCCTTCTCAACTGATATCACAGTCGGAAATGCTACAGCAATTTAGTTTCTTTCCAAGAAAGTAGGTATGAACAGTTTGCTTGGATATGAAAAAAGATTTTGTAATAAGACAAATTGTGCTTTGGCATAAAAAATCTTTGTTATGTAAGTTTTTAGGGTTTTTTTGAAAAGGTGTTTTATAGTTTCTACAAAGATGACTAACTTGGTCTACATTAATTTCAAATGTGATTCATCCAAATTAATATTTTAAGCTTATATAACCCTAATTATACCTTTAATTCTACATACATACATGAGAGAAACATACTTACAAATGTATCATTAAGCATTTCCTATCAATTGCAAGAATGAAAATGGAAAAAATGTTGAAAATAACTTGAATCTTAAAGGTTATTCTGATAACATGAAGCGGCTGGGGAGGCTGGAGCTCGGCTCGCCCGGGCCCAGCTGAAGAGGGGACCCCAGGAGGGCAGACGGGTTTTGGGAGTGGGCCCGTCACCTCTGGGGGGGTCCCGAAGCAGCCGGATGAGACTCGCCCATCACACTAGCCACCATTTTCGCTGTCCGGATGCTGGGAAACTGCCTCATGACCAGATCAACAGAGCAAAACCGGTTTGAGCCCAGGTAGGCGGCTCCCAGAAGCGGGAATCACTGGGAATTCGTCAGATGGAGTCAGGGTTCGGCCATTCCCCTCTCCATTTTGTCGAGCCTGGTGGCCCCGCCCAGGAGCTGCCCGGGGCCATCGCCCATAACATGAAGCGGCTGGGGAGGCTGGAGCTCGGTTCGCCCCGGGCCCAGCTGAAGAGGGGACCCCAGGAGGGCAGACGGGTTTTGGGAGGTGGGCCCGTCACCTCTGGGGTCCCGGAAGCAGCCGGATGAGACTCGCCCATCACACTAGCCACCATTTTTCGCTGACCGGATGCTGGGAAACTGCCTCACGACCAGATTAACAGACCAAAACCAGTTCGAGCCCAGTACGCACAGCCGCTTGTGGCCGCGGCCGTCCTTTAAAATAGTGGAAACAGTAATGTCTTTTAATGCATTGAATTCCACGAAGAGCAGGAAAGTTTGGCGGGAGGGAGAGATAAAGAGGAGAGAAATGACATACAGAACCCGCCAAGTAGTTGAGGTGTGGGAGGGGGAGGGAGGTGGGGACATTGGTGATGGGAGATGGGTTTGGGTGGAGGGATGGGTGTTGGAACACTGTAGAACCAAAACTCTACATGAGCATCTTGCAATTGTATATCTAAAATGGTGTAACAATATTTGGGGGAAAAAATAATAAAATAAAATCGGAAAAAAATTTAAAAAAAAGGTTATTCTACAACCTTTGCTAATACGTTCCACAATAGTATCCTTTAATGATATTGTTCTCATTTTCTTTCAGCTTAAAGAGCCATTTAACTTTTAAATATATTAAAAATGTCAACATTTTACTGTATTTTAATTTCAGTGTTTAGGTTCTATGTTTTAAGTGTGGAATGAGACCCAGTGGTCGAGTCTTACAGTTTTGAGGCTCAGAGTTTGCTCCCCAGCTCTGCACAAATTCTACAATAGAATAGCAAAATCTTTTAAGGTAGTTTCCCAGGGCAAGCCTTCTTAATTCCTATCTAAGAAAACAAAAGAATCGGGGGCCAGAGCAATAGCATGTGGTGGGCGTTTGCCTTGCACACAGCCTACCGGGGTTCCATCCTTGGCATCCCATATGGTCCCCCGGAGATCCACCAGGGTAATTCCTGAGTGAAGAGCCAGGAGAAACCCCTGAGTGTCACCAGGTGTGACCCAAAGAAAAAAAAAAAAAAAATCCAAATTTTATTTTTATGATCATAATGGTCTGTGAAAAAATATACAAACTTAGTATATATTTTTTCCCTTTTTTGGAGGGGTCACACCCAGTGATGCTCAGGGGTTACTCCTGGCTCTGCACTCAGGAATTGGGGGACCATATGGGATGCCGGGGATCAAACCCGGGTCGGCTGCATGCAAGGCAAATACCCTACCCGCTGTGCTATCGCTCCGGCTCCTAACAGTATATTTTTTGAAAAATAAAAAAAATATGAGTAATATGAAAAATAAAAAATTTTTTAAATGTTGGGTAACTTGTTTTACCACATCCCTAGCTAGCCTTGGATTTTTTGCATTGCTAAAGAGGGGATTGTTCTCCTCCTTTTAATCCATTTGCATATCTTTAGGCCAGAGGCTTATGCCAAAGAGATTTCTTCCTTGTATAAACATAAAAGGAGTCTATTAAATTGTTAGTTTTAATCTAAATTGATTGCTCCTGGACATTCATCATATTTTCTATCTGTAGGCCCTAGTACCATCTGGATTGGATATATTTCCTCATATCCTATGGTCCTCTACAAGGGACTGGGTAGTACCAGGAAGAGAGCTGCCCTGGCTATGATATGGAACCACCTTTAGGAAGATTAAAGGGAAGTCCACAAGAGCTTGTCTTACCTACAGACAAGCCTCTGGGGCCTCACAGTTTGAAAGGTTTTGAAAGCAGAGCAGAGCACTTAAGAAATTACCCTGGAACAGAGTAGACCAGACAAAGGAACTTGTGGGGGATAGACATATCAATCTAGCATGGGGAACATAGTTTGAATTA
Organism: Cryptotis parvus; assembly: GCA_021461705.1. NCBI lineage: Eukaryota > Metazoa > Chordata > Mammalia > Eulipotyphla > Soricidae > Cryptotis > Cryptotis parvus. The sequence continues at coordinate 955 of JAJIBD010009905.1, read as the reverse complement.
TATGCCATGATCCCCCATGAAAATACACCCTATAGATATTTTATCTATATAGTTGCCAGTCCCTGGGTTTACATAAGAAACTAGATAATGGACTGCAGTGATAGTCCAGCGGATAGGGCGTTTGCCTTGCATGCGGCTGGCCTGTGCCGGCCCAGGTTCGATCCCCGGCATCCCACCCCGAGCACCGCCAGAAGTAATTCTTGAGTGCAGAGCCAGGAGTAACCCCTGAGCATCGCCCCAAAAGCAAACAACAACAACAAAAAAAACCTAGATAAAATATTATTGGATTGTTTATCAACCTGGGAGGAGAGATGGTCATTAGCATCTCTTAAGCTGGGGGGGAGGGTGGCACACCTAGGGAAGAGCCAGTTTTGATTGTGTGAGCCCTGCCACACAGGAGGCTTTGACTTTGGCACATGGTCAGGGTGTCTGGTCAGCAGCTCTGGGTCTGTGTGAATCTGTTGGCCAGTGCGGTGGTGGCAGAATGTGCTTAACTGTTGGTGTGGAGGTGACGTTGGTAGAAATAAAAGGTTTTTGAATTATCTATACTGGACTTGTGGCTTTTGTTCATCTATCGTCAGCCCCAAGCATGACTAGGGAACCCAAAAGATCCCAATATTGCTGGCGACCCACACAGTTCCAGCAAGAAAATATTCTGATATGAAATACAATGATACCCCACCTTTACCTACCATATGCACACTCACACTGACATACATGTCCAATTGTGATGTTACCTTACATGCTGAAAGATACACTGCAAATGGGATTAAACTTAAAATTTTGATCTGGTACAAAAGCTATGAATTTCTAAGGTGCAGGGGAGCAGGGAAGGGTGCACTAAATGCCCCACACCCCAGTCCTATTATCCTGAAGCTGTAACATTGGGAATGATCTGCAATTATGGGATCACAGTTCCCAATTTACCTAAAGACTCCTTTCTATCCTATTTAGT